>JAJEKV010000046.1:10291167-10549081 GCA_021234155.1 Isoetes taiwanensis | reverse complement strand
TTGTTACTTCGTTCGGATACGTATTGCTAACTCCTCCTACGACGCCAATAAATTTTAATTTGTTTGTCATACCATCCTATGACTTCTCCATAACTAAAGAGATTTATTTTTCCATGCGAGGTTCATCGAAAGTAGCATCATAGCTGCGTTCATAATATCAAATCTATCACCTTCCAATCCATATCGCAGTGCATTGAGTTGCCAACCATATTCTCATGGCCAATGGCAAGTGGTGGAAGAACATGTCAAGAGTCATCAATGACTAGTCGAAATTTTGGAAGACCAGCCTTCTCTTTTGTTTGGCATAATCTTTGCCATGCTATGGCAGCATGTAAAACCAATATATTAACGCAATCTGTCGGTTTGGTTCAATTTGCAAGATATTAGGAGAATGCTTCACTAGCATACACACTCAAGTTTGAAGAGCAAAAGGAAGGACAATTGACTCAAGTCACTCAAAAGAGATGCAAAAGGGTCAAACAAGCATAGGAAGTGTAGAAGAAGAAGAAGACCCCTTGAAGGGCATTCCATGAACATGTGATCATTTATAGGCTTAGCATCTTTGGCATTTTTTGATTTCCATCCTCCATCCCTCCACCATCCCAAATGGCATTGAACCTTGACTCCTTCCTCTAATACACCCTCCCAAAGGTAGAAACTTGACCTTGAGTTCTTTAGTCAAAATGCACCTTTCATAAAACACCCACTTGCTTCATCATCCACTAGTTCAAGAGACTTGACTTAGTCATATCTTTGCTTATGAAGTCAATTCCATACAACTTGAGCAAAATGTAGAGGCTTGCAAAATCCTAAGGAAATGCTAAAAAATTCAAATAATACCTCAAAGATGCTTCAAGGATGCTCCATAAAATTTTTGAAAGCTTCCTAATGAGCACTAGATGTGCCAAGTCCCCCTACACCTTACTACACACACATCACCCATCACCATTTCATCCTTTTCATCCTCAAACTCATTCAAATCAAAATTCATTTTCAAAATATCATTGTTACCCTCACTTTTGTTACCTCATCATTCACACACATCATCTCCACATCATTCTAAAAATTTTGACTAGAGAAATTTTCAAATTCAAGTGGGCTGACACGTCATCATTCCCCATTGGCCATGTGTCATACTACCTAGCAATACCATGTTTTCAAATGCCACTTCATCCACTCTAAATTTTTCCAAACTCCAAAGGGAGGCTCTATGGTGAAAAAAGACCCCCGAATATTATAGGGCACAAAAAAATTCCCCCTAAGAAAAGAATTTTGAGAAAGGCCTTATTTTAGGCATGGTATATGTGTTCCTGGGAATGGGTGCCATAGGGTGTAAGGGGGTGCAAGAATTTTTCCTATCTACCCCAGCACAATTTCTCTTCCAAGCCAATCCCCTAGCGTGGAGCATCTAGGATTAATAGGCGTGGAAATAAATCCCACGTGGACACTTGCCTTGATGTCGAGAAAAGAAATCAATTTTTTGGGCCTTATATACTGTCACTAAATTGAATTGGGCTGTGGGATATTTCTCTTGACTGCGAGAAACCTAAACACGGAAAATGCAAGATGGTTGGGCGACCTAACAAACCATTAATTGAAGCACCTAAACTGCTGAATCATTATGTTTAATGCCATGAATGCTTGAAATGCTGGGGCTAAAAGGCAGAAGATTTGAAAGAAATGATAGAAGATTTCAACGAACGATTACATTCTACAAAGGGATTTCGCCTGAGGAAAAGAGTTTAGGGCTTGAAGGCAAAGATTTTTGGCTTTTGAAGAAGGAATGGAAAGCGACAACCTTGAGCTTGATCGACCTCCCTATGTTTACCTTGATCAGTTATTGACTTAATTCTCAGGATTTTTTGCTTAATACCTATTTGATCCCACGTGCCCAAGACCAGAATCCAGGATGTTATATTGTATCTTAATTGGCCGGTTCGGTGAAAATCCGACCTTTAAATGGGTTTGTTTGAGTTGCTGTGATCTTTCAAAAACAAAAAGAATTATCATAGCTTTATTGTCATAGCGTGATGGAGAGCATCTAGTGCAGTGCACATTGTTAGGTATGATGTTTTTGTCTACACCATCCACGAAACCCTTAGAAAGTGCAAAAGCCAAATCTGCATTGCAATTGTGGAAAGTTGGCATTGTTAGAACATAATTATTGCACAGCAGATTGTGGAGCATGGGAGAATATTTGTTTGAACTTCAATCTGTCAAACAAGTATGTGAGTAGGCAGCATTAGATACGATGCAGTTGACCCTTAAAACATTATCTTTCAAAGAACATTTTCTTCGCCTACGGTTTAGGTAGAATTATCAAAGAAAAATTGGATCCAACTACGGGTCAAAAGAATAGTTGGCCCACGGTGTGCGGACAAATGCGAGGAAGATAGAGTTGATAGTCCCAAAATTCATCACTGATATCGAGTTCCAAATATCGACTCCACCTGTGAGGGATATTGACAAAATTGGTAGGTCGATTGATTTGAATCTAAACCCACCTAACCTACTCGACCTCATTGAGCTTTTCTAGGTCGGTAGTGACAGAAGTGTTGAGAACATCCAAGGAGTGATATCCCACCCACTTAGCCCCATAGATCACGCAAGGGAATTTTGAGGCGGACTTTTTTTCTCTTCGGAAACACACTCCTAGTGATCTTTTGTGATTCTTTAAGATTTTTGCACTTTTCAGGTGGTTGCCTTATGCAAGCAGCACGGAGGTTCTAAACCAGGGTTGAAGGTTTTGCCAGGAACACCTTCAACACCCTGTATTTATGAACAGGCCAGTCTATGGTCTTTTTTGAACAGAGATACTTTATGTGCTTGACCTGTTAACATCGTAACAGTCAAGCAAACTGTCATGAGAAATGCATTGTCTAATCTGTAACATTGCTTAGACCCTTGTTATTTCTCATGAGAATTGGTCTTCTTCGTTGATATTTTTATAATATCTTTTAGGTGAAGGGCGAAAAGCCATGAAGTCTTACTGCTTACCTGTCATCCCTTGTCTAGTTACCGAGTTTATTGCTAACTTTGGCATGTTTGGGTGCCGGTAACCAAGACTTCATCTCTTAGAAGTATTATCTCAAATTTGATGACTTGAAGATATGATAATAGACAATCATTCATACAAGATTTAAGTATTGGTGAGATCCTTCTTTTTTGGATTGTCCAGATATACAAAGCATTCAGTCGAAATAAAGTTTGGACATGTGTTTGAATGATAAACCTCCATATTCTGTGGGCTAAAGGTGTACTTGAGAATAAATAATTTAAGAACAGATATTATCTATTGACATCTATGAATATGCATAGTTCTATAAAGACATATTAAAGCGTCTTATCGAATTTGTTACAGTATTTGTATTGATCTTTGAGTCGTATCTAATAACTACTGTTCAAGGCTTATAAGACTAGGCTGGTTTTGTATGCCTTGATAAGTATCATGGACCGTGGATGTGGAGTACCATCTTGGATTAGCCTAGTCCATGTATGGATGGATAATACTACCAAGGGATTGACCGAGGTAGATGATTGTTCTAGTAGGGCTGTTGTCAAGGCTAGTGCTCTCCGGGTTTTTTTTTTTTTTAATGTAGAGCAAGCTTGTGCCTTGTGTTGGTGCTTATGCTTAGTAAAAAGACGGAAATATGGCAAAGCTGAATAAGTTCATTTGGCATGCACATACAACTACATAAGGTAATTTTTTACTCTTATTTGACATATTATTTAAGAACATGCTGGTGCTGCCTTCAAATGGTATTTGGAAAAACCGACACATGACTAAGCATGGAACTATGCTAGAGATATAAGGTTATTTTTCTAGGAAGGATTACCAAGTGTTTGTGAGGAAATAGCAGACATATGGCATGCATAATTGCATGAATATGCAAAGTTATTGAAAAAAATGATGTGCTAAATATCTATAAGGTTTGGACCATTGGAAATGAAAACGCAGCCTAAATTGAAGGTAAAATTTAGGGTTTCGATTCAGAATCGAGGCGGCATTTATAGAATCAAGGTGCTGCCAGGGCAGCCGAAATTGATGTCCAGGGCAGCCGAAATTGAAGACCCAGGATCTTCCCGGGTGGCCATCCGGAAGGATGGGTTTTAACTCATATGTTAGCAAAATATGGTTTACAACCTGTTCATGCTCCTAGAATAAATTCGTTGACAAGTTTAGCTTCAACAAAAAACCTTCAGATGGCTAAAGCTAGGCAGTTCATACAATGTAGATTGCAGTCTTGAAGCATTCTACATGGAGAATCGTAACAAAGGACATGGTTCTGGTGCCGAAAGGAGTTCTTCTGGTAGTGAACGATGGCATCATGCCAAGAAAGCAACATGGAACAATATTATATTCCTGAAACACAATTAGCTGAAGATGTTAAATCAGCCATTGACCAACTTCAGGTATGTTCTTATGACCTGTACTTCTAATTTTAAAACAGTCATCATAATTAGCGGCGGCTTATGTACACGAGATTGTTACACTACCAAGATATGGCTGCAGCACTAAAATAATAGGAATGGTGTCTATTCTTAGAGTAAGACCTGTCTGGCATAATCTATTAGCACATGAACAGGTTCTTTTCTAATTTTAGAATGTTGTGAGATAGTATAATAGATGTTCGGTTGGAAAGCACATAAATAGATGGCCTTGTTTCCTATGCCTAGTTTACATACATATTCAGGATATTGCGGCACGGTCAAGACAATGGCTGTGACACTAAAATAAAGGGAATAATTTCTATTCTTAGAGTAAGGCCTGTTTTGTCATCATACGGTTGGATACAAATGTCTACAGTGGTTAATTATGGGACACATGTTAGAGCTTTGCTCATGTTGTGATCTCTGTTTAAGAACAAAGTAATTTATGGATTTCTACTATATCCTAAATAATGATTGGAAGGATCACATATCTCTCTATTCTATTCTATTCTATTCTATAAGATGTCCTAGAAATGCATCCCGATGGTAATAAGGATGTAATTTCTTGAGTGACAAAGTCTTTTGGTTTGATGCTTGTTGTCTTAATATGCTTTTACTAATCAAGAGCAAAGGGTACAATGGGTGAAGGGCGAAGAGCCCAGAATCACCCAAAGTACCTTTTGGCCCTTGTTGCATTAACGGGATTACTGCTACAGGTACGTGGTATTCTGCTCCCATTGTGCCTTCCTTTGCTGTTATGGTGTGTTTTAGCAAAAACGACTGCATGTATCAAAAAAAAGGACTTAACGAAATGAATTCCACATTCAAGACTGTTGTCTTGCACAAGTGGTGTACTTTATGACTACAAGACACTTTGCAGGAAGTTGAAATTCTGATTATCTTCTACTATCATAAAAGTTTGAAAATAAACTATGTTCTAGGTATACAAAACAATTTTTTGCTATTCTGTATGATAATATTGCAGACCATATAATTGTCTGGAGATCTGCAAAAAACAGGTACTTTTGGCTTCAAAATTACGTCTATTTGTGTAGCATTTTCTCAGCCTAGAAGAGAGAGCTAAATTAATGATCTATAGATTACCTATATCACATTGTATCTTGCTGAAACAGAAATATGAGATAATGATACAAGGCTTTTAGCACATGTGAACATATGTGAATGTATATGGGTTTTCCAGAAAAGCACCATAACAGGGTTTTGCAGACTCATATGGAATACAAAAAAATAGTTTATGAAGCATGTTCTTAAATAAGTTCCTGTCATTGCCCTTTACTCTAATAAGGGAAATGTGATTGATATCGGGTTATGAACACCCATAACGCGATAATAATCTGCATAAACCGGTAAAAGCTTGTACCTTGAGATGGAGAAAAATACAAAATCTTGGTCCAAGTGAAGTTAAACTGGTTCATGGATAAAAGTAAAAAATCCAGATGGCTTGCATGCAAATTAGCATGTAATGTAGCAGGATGCCATGCTGGCAAATTGGCATGTAATGTAGCATGATGGCATGCAGATTATAGGCTAGGCTTTTGGATAAACATGCAAACAAGGTTTTCCTTCGGGAAAATAAATGACAACATGGTTTTTTTTAAAAAATGCAGAGCAAACTTGTGCCTTGTGTTGGTGCTTATGCTTAGTAAAAAGACGGAAATATGGCAAAGCTGAATAAGTTCATTTGGCATGCACATACAACTACATAAGGTAATTTTTTACTCTTATTTGACATATTATTTAAGAACATGCTGGTGCTGCCTTCAAATGGTATTTGGAAAAACCGACACATGACTAAGCATGGAGCTATGCTAGAGATATAAGGTTATTTTTCTAGGAAGGATTACCAAGTGTTTGTGAGGAAATAGCAGACATATGGCATGCATAATTGCATGAATATGCAAAGTTATTGAAAAAAATGATGTGCTAAATATCTATAAGGTTTGGACCATTGGAAATGAAAACGCAGCCTAAATTGAAGGTAAAATTTAGGGTTTCGATTCCCCTCTGGCAAAAACCGTGAGACTTGGAGAATCGAGGCGGCATTTATAGAATCAAGGTGCTGCCAGGGCAGCCGAAATTGATGTCCAGGGCAGCCAAAATTGAAGACCCAGGATCTTCCCGGGTTTTTGCTAAGGCCATCCGGAAGGATGGGTTTTAACTCATATGGTTTGCCTTAGCAAAATATGGTTTGCAACCTGTTCATGCTCCTAGAATAAATTCGTTGACAAGTTTAGCTTCAACAAAAAAACCTTCAGATGGCTAAAGCTAGGCAGTTCATACAATGTAGATTGCAGTCTTGAAGCATTCTACATGGAGAATCGTAACAAAGGACATGGGTCTGGTACCGAAAGGAGTTCTTCTGGTAGTGAACGATGGCATCATGCCAGGAAAGCAACATGGAACAATATTATGTTCCTGAAACACAATTAGCTGAAGATGTTAAATCAGCCATTGACCAACTTCAGGTATGTTCTTATGACTTGTACTTCTAATTTTAAAACAGGTCATCATAATTAGCAGCAGCTTATGTACCTGAGATTGTTACACTACCAAGATATGGCTGCAGCACTAAAATAATAGGAATGGTGTCTATTCTTAGAGTAAGACCTGTCTGGCATAATCTATTAGCACATGAACAGGTTCTTTTCTAATTTTAGAATGCTGTGAGATAGTATAATAGATGTTCGGTTGGAAAGCACATAAATAGATGGCCTTGTTTCCTATGCCTAAGTTTACATACATATTCAGGCGGCACGGTCAAGACAATGGCTGTGACACTAAAATAAAGGGAATAATTTCTATTCTTAGAGTAAGGTCTGTTTGTCATCATACGGTTGGATACAACAGATACAGGTGGTTAATTATGGGACACATGTTAGAGCTTTGCTCATGTTGTGATCTCTGTTTAAGAACAAAGTAATTTATGGATTTCTACTATATCCTAAATAATGATTGGAAGGATCACATATCTCTATAAGATGTTCTAGAAATGCATCCTGATGGTAATCAGGATGTAATTTCTTGAGTGACAAAGTCTTTTGGTTTGATGCTTGTTGTCTTAATATGCTTTTACTAATCAAGAGCAAAGGGTACAATGGGTGAAGGGCGAAGAACCCAGAATCACCCAAAGTACCTTTTGGCCCTTGTTGCATTACCGGGATTACTGCTAATGTATACATGGTTGGCTGCAGATAGGTATTCGGCTCCCATTGTGCCTTCCTTTGCTGTTATGGTGTGTTTTAGCAAAAAGGACTGCATGTATCAAACAAAAGGACTTAACGAACTATGTTCTAGGTATACAAAGCAATTTTTTGCTATTCTGTACGTTAATAGTGCAGACCATATAATTGTCTGGAGATCTGCAAAAAACAGGTACTTTTGGCTTCAAAATTACGTCTACTTTTGTAGCATTTTCTCAGCCTAGAAGAGAGAGCTAAATTAATGATCTATAGATTACCTATATCACATTGTATCTTGCTGAAACAGAAATATGAGATAATGATACAAGGCTTTTAGCACATGTGAACATATGTGAATGTATATGGGTTTTCCAGAAAAGCACCATAACAGGGTTTTGCAGACTCACATGGAATACAAAAAAATAGTTTATGAAGCATGTTCTTAAATAAGTTCCTGTCATTGCCCTTTACTCTAATAAGGGAAATGTGATTGATATCGGGTTATGAACACCATAATGCAGATAATAATGCAGATAACTGGTAAAAGCTGTACCTTGAGATGGAGAAAAATACAAAATCTTGGTCCAAGTGAAGTTAAACTGGTTCATGGATAAAAGTAAAAAATCCAGATGGCTTGCATGCAAATTAGCATGTAATGTAGCATGATGCCATGCTGGCAAATTGGCATGTAATGTAGCATGATGGCATGCAGATTATAGGCTAGGCTTTTGGATAAACATGCAAACAAGGTTTTCCTTCGGGAAAATAAATGACACTCTAAGACTAAAGTCAAATGACTTTTTGACCATAGTAGGATATCCCATCTATGACTAGCTCAGTCATTGTATGGAATGATAAGGCTACTGAGGGATTGACTGATGTAGCTAGAACTGCTAGTAGGGTTGTTGCCTGAACTAGTAGCGGCAGCGAACATGAAGCTATGGCGGCATGGCAGCGGACGGAATGGAGGTTCTCTTTTCTTTACTTTCATCCTTTCATTTCTTTTCTTTATAGGTCCGGCAGCAGCTTGACTCATGGATTCAGCAATAGAAGGACAGCTGTGGCTATGGTAGCGGCTATGGTGGCTTCTTGCTTCTCTTCTCCCTCCTTCCCACTTCTTCCCATCTTTTTTTTCTGCAGGTCCGACGGTTTAGAACAAAAAACAGAGGCTTGGCAGGGATCCGGCAGAAGAAAATGGCTATGGCTAATCTTCATCTCTTTTTTTTGTTTGTTACAGGTTTGGCAAGCAAGTGCTTGTTACAAACGGCCAGTAGAGATGGGAGTAACAGATATGTAGGATTTTGTGGTAAAGGCAAAGATTGGAGAGCACTGGAAAAAACTATGAAGCAAGAGCAAGTTTTTCGACTAGTAAGAGCAGAGCCAACAGTGCAGAGATCAGGGATAAAAATGGAGTGGAGCAATTTTCTTCAGATAAATCATGGAGAGCTGGCAATAGCGAACTCTCCTTAAATATATTGAAGCAGAACCTTGCATTGTCTCAGCAGAGAGAAAGAACAGGGAGAGCCTGCAACAGTCTTCATCATCAACAGTCTTCCAAGTACATAAGATTCACTGCCTCTCCTCTTTAAAAAATAATAGAATCCTAGGTAAGTCTGTAAGCAACCCGAAATGAACAAAGACTGCTCCAAATAAATCTGTAAACAATGACTGCTCCAAATAAATTTGTAGCACCAAAATGATCTGGGGAAACATCAGATCTCGGTAGAACCTCCATTTTGTTGATGGATTTTCCCCACAATCTCCAACAAGTGGCCTCAAGAGGCAAAAATCAAGATCACTAGTGCTGCAACAAGAAGAGGAAGAAAAATCGAGAGAGAAAGCAAAGAGAATCTGGGCCCAAATTTCTTTATATAATAAAAGGAGAAGAAATACAAATGAATGAGCCCTCCATGCCTCAAAAACATGGAGGCCTCGATCTTGAACCAAGCAAGAGGCTGCCACCCTCCCCCAAGATTAGGTGGAGCAGGGAAGAGGAGGAGCTCGTGCTCCTCATTTTTTCTTTTATAATTCTTGCCCCTTAATCTCATCCATCCATCTCAACCACTTCATCTCCACCATCCTTTTTGCCTCTTCATCTTTACCCTTCATTTCTGCCTCTTCATCCTAGCCTTAGATAATGTACCCCTCTTCAACCACTAACAAAAATCTTAGAAGCCCTTAAATTTAAACAACTAGATCTAGGCCCTTTAATTTTTTGGTGCCTTAGATCTTTACAACATTTGGGCTTTATAATTGACCCCCCTTCACCTTTAAGCATACAAGATTACATGGTTTTACCATGTTGACCGGGTGCCAAAAACCCGGTCAACACCATGTGATAGGTATGTGCTTGCGTTCAGACTTAGAAAATTTACCTACCCTGGTCAACTTAGAAATGGGACTCAAGATGAGCAAAATTTGGAATATACATTCTAAGGAAACTTGTCATACCAATAAAGCTCTTAACCTGCTTTAAATTCTTGGGGGGTGCTAGCTTTTTGAGGGCTTCAATCTTATCTTGAGCAACTTGAATACCTTGGTTGGATACTTCATGTCCTAAAAGCTGTCCTTTAGATGCACTTTTTTGGATTTAGATTAACTCCTGAACTCCTGCATAAAGAGCAAATTTTTGCAAGTAATTCCACATGATTAGTAGAGTGAGAACATCTAGATACACTGTTGGCGGATTTTTCCCACAATCCCCAGCAGGTGGCCTCAAAGGCAGAAATCAGGATCACATTGATGCTGCAATATGAAATCAAAGGCTTGCAATATGAAATCAGTGTAGAATAAGAGATTTGAAGAAAAACTTGGAATGGAATAACTTTGGGCCCAAAAGAAAATTCGTATAAGCACAAAACTTCAAATACAAAAGGGTCCCTCCATGTCTCTGAACCATGGAGGGGCCATTGATCCAGTTCAAGGAGGAGCTGCCACCATCCCAAGAACTTGGAGCAAGGCAAGAGGAGGAGCTCGTGCTCCTCAAGCCCATTTCTAGAAAATGGAACCTTGACCTTTAATTTTGCCTCTTAATCTCCAATGAATTTGAATCTTCATCTCATGATTTAATTTGGCCCCTTCATCTCCACCCTTGATCTTGCCTATTTATCTCAACCTTTTATTTTTGCCTTTTTTTAATCCCCGATCTTGCCTCTTCATTATCCTTAGATAATGTCCCCTCTTCAACCACTAAAAATTGGTTAATGGCCTTCAAATTTAAACAACTAGATCTAGGCCCTTTTTTTATTTTTTGGTGCCTTAGACCTTTACAACATTTGGGCTTTATAATGGACCCCCTTCCAATGGTTCTCTTTCTTTTCTCTTTTTCATGTTGGCCAAGGTGCCAAAAACCGGTCAACATCTATAAACAAAAAATGGGCGGTCCCCTCGGCCCTCTTACTTCAAAGTTTTTCATTTATTTAGTACAATAGTTGGTCCTTAGACTCAATAAGGAACACAACCGAAGTTTTGATATCAAAGGACTTGAACTTCGAAATGATGATAATAATAATTTGGAGGTTTTAGGGTGTACTCCAACACCATAGAATAATAATAATAAATGGTAAGGAAACATTGTTGTAAGGGTGAAAATATTAGCAAAAAAATGAAAGCAATGATGAGGAAATGGAATGAAAGGGTGAGAAAATATAAAAACTTGGAAGCAAATGTTAGAAAATAAATGAAAGGGTGAAAGAACACGAAAAGCAAAGGTTAGAAAATGAGATGAAATAAAAAACATGAAAAGCAAAGGTTAAAAAGAAGGCAAATGTTAGAAAAAAAAAAATGAAAGGAGAAAATAAAAAAAAAAAAGGGTTAAAAAGCGTAAAAAGGTCAAGGCTATGGCCGGATGGGCGGTCGTGAACACAAAGGCGGTGAGCTTCATTCATTTCATTTCTTTGAATGTAGCTTTCTCATCTTTACATGTAGGTGGATTTGGAGCACAAACAAGGAGGCCCGAAAATCTGGAGAAGCAACAATGGCAATGGCTATGGCAGATCTTTATTCACTTGTTGTTCTCTTTTTGCTCTTTTTACTGGTCGGCATAGCTATGGCGGTATAATGGCGGCCCAGTATGGCGGCGGGGGGGCGATTATGGTGGATTCTTGCTTCTCTTCTCCCTCCTTCCCACTTCTTCCCATCTTTTTCTTCTTAGGTCCGGCGGTTTAGAACAAAAAGCGAGAGGCTTGGCGGGGATCCGTGAAGGAAAATGGCTATGGCAAATCTTCATCTATTTTTCGTTTATTCTGAGTTTAGCAAGCAAGTGCTTGTTGCAAACGGCCAGATGAGATATGTGAGATATGTAGGATTTTGTGGTAAAGGCACGGATTGGAAACCTTGGAAAAAAAAAAAAACTATGAAGCAAAAGAGCAAGTTCTTGACTAGGAAAAGCGAGAATAAGCAGTCACGAAGTCGAGGGATAAAAATGGAAGCGAGAACAATTTTTTTTCTTGAGATAAATCATGGAGAGCTGGCAATAGCGAACTCTCCTTAAATATATTGAAGCAGAACCTTGCATTATCTCAGCGGAGAGAAAGAACAGGGAGAGCCTGCAACAGTCTTCATCACAGTCTTCCAAGTACATAATCTTCCAAGTACATAAGATTCACTGCCTCTCCTCTTAAAAAATAATAGAATCCAAGATAAGTCTGTAAGCAACCCGAAATGAACAAAGACTGCTCCAAATAAGTCTGTAAACAATGACTGCTCCAAATAATATGTAAACAATGATTGCTCCAAATAAATTTGCAGCACCAAAATGATCTGGGGAAACATCAGATCACGGTAGAACCTCCATTACGTTGGCGGATTTTCCCAAATCCCCAACAAGTGGCCTCAAAGGCAAAAATCAGGATCACCTTGGATGCTGCAATATGAAATCAGACGCTGCAATATGAAATCAGTGTGAAATAATAGATTTGAAGAGAAGAAGAATGACAAATGACTTTGGGCCCAAAGAAATTTCATATAAGCACAAACTTCAAATACAAGAGGGTCCCTCCATGTCTCACGGACCATGGAGGGGCCTTTGATCGATTCAAGGAGGAGCTGCCACCATCCCAGAACTTGGAGCAAGGCAAGAGGAGGAGCTTCGTGCTCCTCGAAATCTTTATAAACATTACTTTTCATCTTGACCTTTAATTTTTGCCTCTTAATCTCCACCTTTGATCTTGCCTCTTCATCTCAACCTTTAATTTGACCCCTTCATCTCCACCCTTGATCTTGCCTCTTTATCTCAACATTTTATTTTTGCCTTTTTTAATCTCCACCTTTGATCTTGCCTCTTCATCTTAGCCTTAGATAATGTACCCCTCTTCAACCACTAAAAATCTTTAGAAGCCCTTAAATTTAAACAACTAGATCTAGGCTCTTTTTTTTTTTTGGTGCCTTAGACCTTTACAACATTTGGGCTTTATAATGGAGCCCCTTCCAATGGTTCTCTTTCTTTTCTCTTTTTTTCATGTTGGCCAAGGGTGCCAAAAAAACCGGTCAACAAATTCAAAATGCTTCAAAATTATCGACCGCGACTTTCCACTGAAGGGCAAAAAGTGCATCTCGAGAAAAAGGCTTACCAAATGCACACAAAAGAAGTTTTAATCATGATCCTTGCATCCATAGCTGCTGCTCAAGACCTATATTTATCTCGATACAAAAAGTCACGAAGGGATCGACAAGGCTAGATAGATCAAAAAAAGACATTCGACCAAGTCAATTTTTGGTCTTTCTTCTTTGAGACTTTCTTTTGGAGATCGACATTTTTGCCTACTCTCAAAATGCACACTTTCGGTGGACCCTAATGGTCTTCGCAAATGGAGGTCAATTTTTTGCTTATTTTGAGTTTTGGATGGGTGATATCCGAGATCAAGAGCGAGAGATGAAAGCAACCTATTTACTGGAGAGAATGAGTGCAAAAAGCTGTTCTTTGGGTAATAACAATGCATGATATGGAGTCTTAAAGACCCTATAGATTTTTTGTTCATTGCTATATAGCTGAATGTAGATCAATCAATAGAGCTAGATAACATTTGTCTTTGTGCATGCCTAAATGTCAAGCTAATGGTGCCATATCCTCACAGGATGAAATGCAAAAGGGAAACAATGCTAGCATAGTGATTTTTATCAATAGATTGATGTAAAACGAGAATTCAACAACAAGGCTCGGATTTTCAATTGAATCGTACACACATAGGCAAATAACATGAATCCCAAGCTCACGGGTCTTGGGCGCGGGATCAAATAATGACACAATCTAGTAATTCAGATGAATTAGTCAATAATTCAAACTGAAATTAGAGTGTGGAAGGCATAATCAAGCTTCAATCAAGCAAAATTGGTCCTTCTTCAAGGTAAATAATCGGCTTCTTCACCTCAAAGCCCCGAATTTTTCCTCAAACACAAAAGCCCGGTGTTGTTCGCATTACTTCCGTACATCGATGTAAGTAAAGTATTTTACATTATCATACCTCATAAATAGTACCTCGAGTTTTTAACGTCCCGATGCGTTAAAAAGTGTTGTTTCTGTACCTATAAGATCGTGCGTCCTATAAAATACTTGTAAAATACTTACGATACCTATAAAATCGTCTTAGTACCTTTAAAATACTTACCCTTGTGTTGAAAATTTCAAAATTTGAAGCAAAATATTTCATTTTTTTACATTCGTTACCTCACCTGCGGTATGCTAAATACTTGAAAGGTCTGCGTGCCGTCACGGAAACAACCTTTGCAAAAGCCCCTTTTTGTAATTCCCCTGTTCTGTTGCATTCTTGGCTAATTCCATTTAATTCTCTGTCTTTTTGCTTCTCTGACGCATTCCTGGCATTATACAGGGTTATTTGGGAGGTTTAGATCATAATTGCACAGTTGTTTCGGCCGAATCGACCGGATCTTGGCATTACAGGTTAGGGTTCTTGGAAATTCTCGAAGATATATCCCACAGACCGAATTAGATTTGGCAGACCAAGTTATATAAGGAATAACAAATTCCTTATTATTAATTATTAACGTGTAATATCCACGTGGGATTGGTACCTCCACCCCCTGCGCTTCGGATGTTCCGCGTGGCATGGGGGAGATTGGCTAGGGAGAAAAATGGGCTTGGGGGGGGGGAGGAGATAGGAAATTTTTTTTTGTCCCATAGGCTATGGCGCGATTCCCAAGGAACCAAATTTAATGGCCAAAACAACTGATTTTTCGATTTTCTTTTTTCCAATGGGAATCTTTTCTCATGCTCTAGAAGATTCTGGAATCTTTTTTTGCAAATGGGCATTTTCAAATTTAGGCTTAAATATAGCATGTAAGGAGGTGATGTGCCATGTGAGAATGATGACATGGCAAGGTGGGGGTGACATGGCAAACAAGAGTGGTAAACAACTTGGCTTAGAATATTTTTTCTAGTCAAAACTTTGAGTGAGGTGGACATGATGTGTATGACATGTGGATGGTGATGTGGAGGTGTTGATGATGATGTGGCTGTTGACCTTAAACCTGGCTTAAAGGTCAACCACAAGGATCCAACTTGAGTTTTCACTCAAATTGGGGTTAGAACCTCCGGATCACTTAAGGTGATCGATCTATGCAAAAAGAAAATTTCAAAGAAAAGTTCAAAAAGTTCGAGTTCTATACCTTTCCCATTTTCAAAAAGTGGCACCTTTGCCAAAACAATTGTGGTGTTGGAATGCAGATTGATTTTTCGAGTCAGATACTGTAGACTTGGTCAAAAAAGTTGTAGATACTCAACAGTAAAGTCTCTGACCAAGTCAGAGATTTAATCTGTGAGTTATTCGAGTTCAAAGTGGGGTCAAATTTTGGTCAATAGAGGTCAAATGTGGAAAACAGTGATCAGAGATTGAGTTTTGGAGTTGCCCATCACTTTTTGAGAATTTCCAAAGCGGTGTAGGTTGCAATGGTGCTAGGGAAGAGAGCAAGCAGTCAACTCCTCATTTGGAGGTGTAGAGGTATTTTTGTGGCTGGATTTGGCAAAATCTGATGCTTGCGATTCAATCCGAGAGCAATTTTTTGAATTTGATCTATACTTGGTATTTTTGAATGATTCCAACTCCTTGGCTTTCTTAAAACCCGGGATAGGTGGCAAATAGGCGAAGGTGTTAAAAACACTCGAGGGGATTTTTCTATATGATGTTTTGTGGCAAAAATTACTAAGGAAAATATCAGAGACAAATTCAACAACTTGACAGTCCATTTGGATTAATATGAAGGTAAATATATCAAGATAACAATAGATAAGGATGCTTCATAGCTTCAAGTACAAGAAAATAATCATCAAAAGTCATAAGGTAATTTAAAAGTAATGTCAACTAAATCTTGTAGATCCGGTTGAGGAGAGCTCAAGAACTTCAAGGATCGTCCGGATCTTGCTCAGCAATGATCAATGTATGATCTGAATATTACGGGCCTTCAAAATTTTCTCGGATCGGTTTTCCCATACATATTTTCAAATTTAGTGGTTCCGGCATCTTAGGGCTTGATTTGTGGTTCATTAAGTTTAGGAACAGGCGGGAATCCAATAATAGCGAGGGTTAGGAAGGCGGTAGAGTTGATTCCGACACGATTTCTGCGATTCAGAGATTTAGGGTTCATGGCCGTATATTTCGGGAATTTCAGCGTCTGGTTCGTATTTTTCCCTTAGATATCTTTGGGAATATTCACGTATTTGGGATGTTTTGAAAGTTTTTCCATGGTTCAAACTTAAGGCTCCTATTTTCTTGAAGTTTTATGCACGCTTAGACCATGGTATCAAACACCCATAACCTAATTTGAAGTTCTTAGGACCATGAGACCAATTTGAGGGAGTGGGGAACCAACAAGGGTTTAGCCATAAGATAGGAGGTAGAAAATAGAGATTGGCCATGGGGGCAACAAGGGTTCATGTGGATGGTGGAGATAGATGATAATAAGATATGGACGTAGAAAAAACAAGGTCCATGATTAAGCAAGGTATGGAGTAAGTGTTTATGGCAAGGAAAAGGCAAATGTGGAGGGCAATGGTGCAAAAGTGGTTAGGAAGAATGAATAAGGGAGATGTCATGGGAAAATTAACAAATGATGGTAATAAGATAGGTTGGGGGATATAAGAAGGGAAAAATGGCTAAACAAGGTGACAAGGGTGGAACCATATAAAGGGAATCTTCAAACTTTAACTTCAAACTTGAGCAATATCTTCCAAACTTCATAACCCAGAATCTTCTAGAGCATATTCCTGACTAAGCATTTGACCCCAAATAAAATACCTCTTGTGAAGTTTGAACCTTGAGCATTGTTTGACTTGAAGCATGAACATCTTTTGACCTCCATAACAATGTTGGTGACAAGAATCTTCCAAGCTTTGACCTAGTCTTCTAAAATGAATTGACCTAGTTTGAACATATAGATCTCCATTAGCATGTTGCCCTTTGGGGCAACATCTACATAAAACAAAAGAATGGCTGGTCCCCTCAGCCATAAAGGGTCTTCAATCTTGTACCAAGGTGCTTGAGTGAGAATCATAGTAGAGAGAGTGTAATGTGCAAGTGTTAATGGAATAGAAATGAATGTGGTGGGGGAATGTGAATGGAATATGATAGGTGGAAAAGAATGAGGATGAATGTAAATATGATGGAATAGTGATGGAAATGGGGTGTATGGGGGAAGAAAAACCGCCAAAACAAAAGAATGTGTGTCTCCTTGATATCTCCAAGAGCAACTCTGCTAGGATGGAAAAATTGAATTGCGAGTGCTTTCTTCTTAGGAAATGAAAGAACAAGAATAGAAGGTTTAAATGGATGGCGGGGCTACTTATGGCAGATGAAAAGATGGGAAAAAGGGTGCACTTTTGTCATGGAAACACACAAACTAGTTAGTCTTAATACCTTGCAACTCTGCTATGATGGTGAAGGCTGAATTTGCGAGTGCACATTTAGGAGATAAAATGAGAAAGCATGGCTAAATGGGAGGCGGGGACTACAATGAGGCAATTGAATGAGAATGGAAAAAGGGTGCTCACACCAAATGACACTTGGCGGTTAATAAAAATCCTTGTCACGAGGCTTTGTTTGATAGCTCATCCTTCATCTTGACTAACACCGCAAACATAAACTTAATGAAGACATTAGTTCTAAATTTAAAACAGGGTGAAATCCAACCTATCTAATGTCTAACTTTAATTCTAACTTATTTAAATTCTAGAGCATAAAAGGGACAAGCAAATGTCTTTGATCCCGGTACCTCTTCAATTGAATAGTGTTGATAGGATTTGGAAGTGGCATCCACAAGTTAATTCTTTCAACCAATAAGAATTGGTGCTGCGGTTTCCAACACCTCATAGGGGCCCTCCCAAAGATTTTCAAACTTACTAGCTGAATCTTCCCTTGATTTATTCCATTTTGAACTAATTCTCCAGTCTTGAAGGTCCCTTGTATTTTATGGCAGCTTTGAAAGCAGCCAAATCCTTGGCTTTTTAAGCAAATTAGCATTCTCGGCTTCCATTCTATATTCTTCTAAATGCAAAAGGGTATCCAGTCTTTCACGCAAGGCATACTCAAAAGGCAAACACAACTTATGAGCTAACCTCGGAGATGGAAGCTCAAGCTCTCTTGGAAGCTTACGGCTTCAATGCCATAAACTAAGTTAAAAGGAGTATGAGTGGTTCTTTGCTTTGATGGTGACTCTATAAGCCCATAGGGCATCCACTAGTTTAACATGCCAATCCTTTTGATTATCATCCACTGTTTTCTGCAAAATGCCCTTCAAATCTTTATTAGTAGCTTCTGCTTGACCATTACCTTGGGGATAGTAAGAGGAACTCTTGGTATGTTTGACTTTAAGAATGGTCAATAAATTAGCAGTAACTTCATTCACAAAAGGAGTACCTCTATCAGAATGTAATTGTAGAGGAATACCAAACCGTGCACAAATATACTCATGTAAGAACTTTGTTGTTGTAAGGGCATTAGCTTTGTCTCAAAGGAATTGCCTCTGCCCATTTGGTAAAATAATCTGTAGCTACAATAATGTCTTTGATGTTGCCCTGCAGAAGAGGGGTTAATAGGACCAATATAATCTAATCCCCAAATTTGAAAAGGTCCTGGAGAAATTATGGGGTTTAGTGCAGCTGGGAGAAGGATCCTTTTGCCAAATATTTGGCACTTGTGGCAAGATTTTATATAGCGATATAACAATCTTTAAATATTGTAGGCCAATAGTAACCTGACCTGAGAATTTTCTTGGCAGTAGTATCTCCAGCAAAATGGCCTCCACATACTCCTTCATGCATTTCTCTAATGATCAGGGCAGATTCTTCTTCATTGACACACCTCAATAATAGTCCATCCTTGTTGACTTTACATAAAACATCATTAATCATTTTGAACTGCCTGCACTTTTCTTTAAATCTCCTTTGCTGGCTCGAGGTCAATCCTGAGGGCATCTCCTTGAATTGTAGAAAATTCTTTATAGGCAACTGCCAATCCTGTTGGCCTTGCTCATCATCATCTGCCTGTAAATAAGCTAAGGCATCCACAAAATCAACATTTTGGTTGATTGGAATGAAGAATGTCAAGAGTCCTTTGACAAAATCATCAATGCTATCTGCCATTCTACTCTGCTAAAGCCCCCAGACTTAGAAGAGCCTTTCAAAGCCTATATTAGTGTCACAAAAAGGGCAATTGGTGTGGCATTGCTGCAAAAAGACCATGTTATTGCTTTAAGCCCGACAAAATGTGGTGCGACAGCGAAAACTAAAATATCCTAGGCTGGAGAAAAGTGCGGTGAGCTAAGATATCCTAGACTAGAGAAAAGTGCGATTGCTTTAATGTTTTACGATAGAAAGACATGGTCATTTACTACAAAACAACCAAACCCAAGTCTTTATGAGGCAAAACCCTTTATCTCTCATTTTTAGCAAAAGAAACATCCCAAAGACAAGTTATGTAGATGGGCTTGTAAAGTTCACATTCTGATCAAAGTTGTGAACTTAGTTGAAAATCCTAGTTCTTATTTGCCCTATGTTTTGTTTGAACACGAGGATCAAGAAGGATTGAATGATGCTGATTGTGTTACTAACATAGTTGTTTCCTATGCAAAAGATTTGGATTGGCAATTGGATATCAGGAATTATCTTGAACACAATGAGTTTCCAAAAGACTTTATTCAAAGAGAAGTGTAAAAAGTTCAGGTTGATTGGAGAGGTGCCGTGCAAGGTTGAAAAAGAGGGAGTGTTGCTGAGGTGTGTGGATCCTGAAGAAGCCAAGATGATCATTGAGGCTTGTCATGAAGGTATTTGTGGTGGACACTTTGCTGCTGACACAACTGCCAAGAAGATCTTGAGGTCTGGATATTTTTGGCCTACTCTTCTTAAAGATTACTATAATGTTATAAAATGTCGTCATAAATGTTAGATCTTTGGCAAGAGAGCATTGCAACCAGCCCCTTGTTGAAGGTGTTCCTGGCAAAACCTCCAACCTCAATGGTTTAGAACCTCCAGGTTGCTTAAGACAACCACTCTGAGTGTAGAAATTCTGTTGGCGGATTTTTCCCACAATCCCCAACAAGTGGCCTCAAAGGCAAAAATCAGGATCACCTTGGATGCTGCAATATGAAATCAGAAGCTGCAATATGAAATCAGTGTGAAATAATAGATTTGAAGAGAAGAAGAATGACAAATGACTTTGGGCCCAAAGAAATTTCATATAAGCACAAACTTCAAATACAAGAGGGTCCCTCCATGTCTCTGAACCATGGAGGGGCCTTTGATCCATTCAAAGAGGGCTGCCACCATCCCAAGAACTTGGAGCAAGGCAAGAGGAGGGAGCTTCGTGTTCCTCAGAAATCTTTTATAAACATTACTTTTCATCTTGACCTTTAATTTTTGCCTCTTAATCTCCACCTTTGATCTTGCCTCTTCATCTCAACCTTTAATTTCGACCCCTTCATCTCCACCCTTGATCTTGCCTATTTATCTCAACCTTTTATTTTTGCCTTTTTTAATCTCCACCTTTGATCTTGCCTCTTCATCTGAGCCTTAGATAATGTACCCCTCTTCAACCACTAAAAAATATTTAGAAGCCCTTAAATTTAAACAACTAGATCTAGGCCCTTTTTTATTTTTTGGTGCCTTAGACCTTTACAACATTTGGGCTTTATAATCGACCCCCCTTCCAATGGTTCTCTTTCTTTTCTCTTTTTTCACACATAACTACCATTGACATTAATAAATATAACCATTGGATCCAACACATTTAAATTAAAATCCCCCTTAAACCCCCTTTGGTTTGGGTGCATATTCACACGGGGGGTGACTCCGGGCATCGAGAGCTGTCGGATTGGCATATTCGCCCCTTATTCCATAATCTACACCGTACGTAAAATTCCTCGTTTGTGGGGTATGCAAGTACAAGATTTGCTATACTGTATAATAAGATTCGCAAAATACTATAAGATTTCAACCGGAATACTATATGGTGTTGATTTAAATGCGTCAAAATACAATTATGAGGGCTCTCATTTTGCCCCTCGTCACCCCGTGTGAATATGCACCCAAACCAAAGGGGGTTTAAGGGGATTTTAATTTAAATGTGTTGGATCAATGGTTATATTTATTAATGTCAATAAGTTATGTGTTGGTTATTATACTAAAAAATTTTTTTGGCCCTTGGGCCATAAAAAAAAAAAAAGATGAGAATATAAAACACATTTAAAACATGTAGCAATATGTGTTATGTGTTTATGTTAATAATGTTAATTTATTATAATAGTGGAGTCTCCAAACTAAACATATTTGTAAATTATGCACTTGAACAATTATATTAAATTTGAGAATACACCATTTCATTGTGTCTAATAATAAACCAAGCTGCACGTACAATAACCTCTCCAACTTGTTTGCTCATGAGAAACTTTTGTAGCTTGTTTCAAAGCAATAAATGTGTCAATGTTTTATCGATTGTCAACACAACGGTAGCTTTCACATTCTAATAGAGTTAAAAATTAAAAGCCACGCAAATATTGGTTGAATTCACTGCCAAACAATGTGTGAACAATGAAATAAAAAGAAATGAATAACAATATTAAGAGATCTCAAAAATGGTGAAACACACAAATCTTACCTTGACATGACAATAGCATCGATCTAGGTCTCCACCATAGGTCCACCATAGGTGCTGAATGTTCTACAATTTCATACCACCATCATGTAGCGGTGGCAGCGAAAGAATCGAACTTAAGGTTTTACCAAAGCACTTGCAAAGTAATTGTGTGCAATAGCTTGCCATATGAAAACAACTTGCTTTGCATACCAATTGTACTTTGACCACCTAAATTTCCTCAAATATGTTTGAGCTTGCTCTTGTGTTGCTAACTTGCAAAAGCTTCCGCTTCCTAACTTTGTTTTGTTGCCGATTTGCCATTTCTTGAAAGGCGATTTGCCACTTGAAGAGCTTGAATCCACGGCGTTGTGCATTTGATTAGGAGAATCATGGTGTGCATTTGATCGGGAGAAGCATAGGCGATCGTGCTCTGACACGATGATGATAGCGAAAGAGCGAAGTCAAGTCCCGATTACTTAAACAAACAAACTTTTCTGCGCTCCCAAGAATTGAAGATAAGCTCCCAAAATTGAAGACAAATGTTTGCAATAACAAAGGTGGATTAGGCACCATTAAGCCAAGTCAATGAAGCCTACTTTAGAATGGGCCATGTTGATTCACCTATGCGGGTCAAAGAATGTCATTCACACAATAAATTCACACTTGGGCACTTTGGATTCACACAATAAGATGTCTTGTTCCTTAGTAAAGCCAAACCGGGTATTCCATTGACATGTAACCTCGAAGATAGTTAACAATCCGGATGGGTCATTCTGACGGGCAGACCATGACCACGATCTGCATTTGCAAAGGGCGGGGAGGGAACTAAAGGGAGCAACAACGAGAGAACAATCTTTGGATTCGATACCTAAAGATTTGAGCAGGCCATTTGGAGGATCCCATGGATTTAAGGGGTGTTGGCCTTTCAGCCTATAACATGCACGATTGGAAGAGGGATGCTTTAAGGAAGGTATCTACCTTTGGATTGGTAATATATGCTTCCTGGTAATATTTTAATGTTGCTTAAGCTTCCTAAGCTACCTTCAGGAATGGAGCCGAAGAGGCCTGTTCCAGGTAATTGAAGCGTGACCACATTAGATTATTATACAACACCAAGCACACGGGCCAGCTCCAACTGCTCTGTGATTTGTGTGGAATCTGATTTTAGACTTCGGGATCTGAGCGGGGAGAGCTTAAATCAGGTTATAGAACGTTGGTTTCCATTTGAGAATCCTGTATATTCAGAGAAAAGAAGCCTAGTGCATATCGTGACTGGAAAACAGATTCTTCCTTAGCAGTTAACTGGCGGAGAAATGCACCAATTTCGGGATAAAAAAAAAGCTCAAGAAACATTCCAAGAGGGAAATCGAAGGCCATGCATTAATTACCTTTTCTTTGTTGGAACTCAAAGCGGCTCCATTACGCACCCTCTCAAAGCACGGCAACAAGCAGCGGATTTGGTCTTGTAATACAAGGATCTAAGGACCATCGTTTGAATGGGTTAACCAAAAGCTGCACTTTTTCTCTTCCATCTTCCAAAGCAGTCAAATCCTCGGTATTGCTTGTGTAAACCAGCTTACAAGAAGCTGAAAATCGGGGCTTGGTTGTATTACATTCATAAGAAGCAGTAACCCTAAAACATTATTGCAAGAAGGCTGCATGCCCGCCTAAAGGAAAAATAGGGTGTTCGGGCTTTTGTCTTTGGTCGCGGCTCTTACGGAGACAACATGTCGGATCTTTGAAAAGAATCAATAATTTCCCAACACATAACCCTAAAATGGGTTGTCTCGAGGCTTGCATGATACTACAAGAAAATATATAATATATTAAGAAATATATGACATATGGGTCTAAACCATTGGAATTAGGCATCAAAATTAGTTTAAGCGTATGCGCACTCTAGATATACTAATCAGTATGCCTCATCAAATACATCCATGAAATCATATAAAAACCTTAGGAAAAAACGTACAAAAATACAAAAGAAACCCCCTGTTATAATGCTACATATTCATGTTGACCGGGTGCCAAAAACCCGGTCAACATCTCGCCCAAACAAAAAATGGGCCGGTCCCCTCGGCCCTCTTACTTCAAAGTTTTTCATTTATTTAGTACAATAGTTGGTCCCTTAGACTCAATAAGGAACACAACCGAAGTTTTGATATCCGAGACTTCGAACTCGAAATGATGATAATAATAATTTGGAGGTTTTAGGGTGTACTCCAACACCATAGAATAATAATAATAAATGGTAAGGAAACATTGTTGTAAGGGTGAAAATATTAGCAAAAAAATGAAAGCAATGATGAGGAAATGGAATGAAAGGGTGAGAAAATATAAAAACTTGGAAGCAAATGTTAGAAAATAAATGAAAGGGTGAAAGAACACGAAAAGCAAAGGTTAGAAAATGAGATGAAATAAAAAACATGAAAAGCAAAGGTTAAAAGAAGGCAAATGTTAGAAAAAAAAATGAAAGGAGAAAATAAAAAAACAAAGGGTTAAAAAAGCGTAAAAAAGGTCAAGGCTATGGCGGATGGAGCAGAGGTCGGCGAACACAAAGGCGGCTGAGCTTCCTTCTGTTTCATTTCTTTCGAATGTAGCTTTCTCATCTTTCTGTAGGTGGCGCTGGAGCACAAGCAAGGAGGCGAAATCTGGAGGCAACAATGGCAATGGCTATGGCAGATCTTTATTCACTTGTTGTTCTCTTTTTTGCTCTTTTTACAGATTCGGCATAGCTATGGCAGGCAGAATGGCAGCGAGTATGGCGGCAGGGAGGCAGTTATGGTGGATTCTTGCTTCTCTTCTCCCTCCTTCCCACTTCTTCCCATCTTTTTCTTCTGCAGGTCCGGCGGTTTAGAACAAAAAACAGAGGCTTGGCAGGGATCCGGCAGAGGAAAATGGCTATGGCAAATCTTCATCTATTTTTTCTGTTTGTTACAGGTTTAGCAAGCAAGTGCTTGTTGCAAACGGCCAGCAGAGATGGAGTAACAGATATGTAGGATTTTGTGGTAAAGGCACGGATTGGAGAGCACTGGAAAAAAAAACTATGAAGCAAGAGCAAGTTCTTCGGCTAGGAAGAGCAGAGCCAACAGTGCAGAGATCAGGGATAAAAATGGAGCAGAACAATTTTTTTCTTCAGATAAATCATGGAGAGCTGGCAATAGCGAACTCTCCTTAAATATATTGAAGCAGAACCTTGCATTATCTCAGCGGAGAGAAAGAACAGGGAGAGCCTGCAACAGTCTTCATCACAGTCTTCCAAGTACATAATCTTCCAAGTACATAAGATTCACTGCCTCTCCTCTTAAAAAATAATAGAATCCAAGATAAGTCTGTAAGCAACCCGAAATGAACAAAGACTGCTCCAAATAAGTCTGTAAACAATGACTGCTCCAAATAATATGTAAACAATGATTGCTCCAAATAAATTTGCAGCACCAAAATGATCTGGGGAAACATCAGATCACGGTAGAACCTCCATTCTGTTGGCGGATTTTTCCCAAATCCCCAACAAGTGGCCTCAAAGGCAAAAATCAGGATCACCTTGGATCTTTTAATATGAAATCGAATATTTGCAATATGAAATCAGTGTGAAATAATAGATTTGAAGAGAAGAAGAATGACAAATGACTTTGGGCCCAAAGAAATTTCATATAAGCACAAACTTCAAATACAAGAGGGTCCCTCCATGTCTCTGGACCATGGAGGGGCCTTTGATCCAGTTCAAGGAGGAGCTGCCACCATCCCAAGAACTTGGAGCAAGGCAAGAGGAGGAGCTCGTGCTCCTCAGAAATCTTTTATAAACATTACTTTTCATCTTGACCTTTAATTTTTGCCTCTTAATCTCCACCTTTGATCTTGCCTCTTCATCTCAACCTTTAATTTCGACCCCTTCATCTCCACCCTTGATCTTGCCTCTTTATCTCAACCTTTTATTTTTGCCTTTTTTAATCTCCACCTTTGATCTTGCCTCTTCATCTTAGCCTTAGATAATGTACCCCTCTTCAACCACTAAAAAATCTTTAGAAGCCCTTAAATTTAAACAACTAGATCTAGGCTCTTTTTTATTTTTTGGTGCCTTAGACCTTTACAACATTTGGGCTTTATAATCGACCCCCCTTCCAATGGTTCTCTTTCTTTTCTCTTTTTTCATGTTGACCGGGTGCCAAAAAACCCGGTCAACAAATTCCAAAATGCTTCAAGAATTATCTGACACAGCTTTCCCTGAAGGGCAAAAAGTCTGTCTCAGAAAAAGGCTTGCCAAATGCACACAAAGAAAGTTTTAATCATGATCCTTGCATCCATAGCTGCTGCTCAAGACCTATATTTATCTCGATACAAAAGTCTGAAGGGATCTGACAAGGCTAGATAGATCAAAAAGACATTCCTGACCAAGTCAATTTTTGGTCTTTCTTCTTTGAGACTTTCTTTTGGAGATCGACATTTTGCCTACTCTCAAAATGCACTTTCGGTGGACCCTAATGGTCTTCGCAAATGGAGGTCAATTTTTTGCTTATTTTGAGTTTTGGATGGGTAGTATCCCTGAGATCAAGAGCGAGATGAAAGCAACCTATTTCTGGAGAGAATGAGTGCAAAAGCTGTTCTTTGGGTAATAACAATGCATGATATGGAGTCTTAAAGACCCTATAGATTTTTGTTCATTGCTATATAGCTGAATGTAGATCAATCAATAGAGCTAGATAACATTTGTGCTGTGCATGCCTAAATGTCAAGCTAATGGTGCCATATCCTCACGGGATGAAATGCAAAATGGAAACAATGCTAGCATAGTGATTTTTATCAATAGATTGATGTAAAACAAACGAGAATTCAACAACAAGGCTCGGATTTTCAATTGAATCAGGTACACATAGGCAAATAACATGAATCCCAAGCTCTGAGTCTTGGGCACAGGATCAAATAGGTACACAATCTAGTAATTCAGATGAATTCGTCAATAATTCAAACTGAAATTAGAGTGTGGAAGGCATAATCAAGCTTCAATCAAGAAAGGCATTCAATAAATAATCGCTTCTTCACCTCAAAGCCCCCGAATTTTTCCTCTCGGCACAAAAGCCCGGTGTTGTTGCGTGCTTCCTTCTTATTTTACATCATACCTCATAGCGTAAATTTTAACGTCTCGAAAAAAAACCGATGCGTTAAAAAGTGTTGTTACTGCTTCAAGATCGTCCTCATAAAATACTTGTAAAATTTTTCCTCGGCATGCCGCCCCTTTAAAATACTTACCGTACTTGTGTTGAAAATTTCAAAAATTTGAAGCAAAAATATTTCATTTTTTATTCTGTACGTATCGTACCTCTGGTACGGTATGCTAAGTACTTGAAAGGTACCGTACCCGTACGGAAACAACACTGCAAAAGCCCCTTTTTGTAATTCCCCTGTTCTGTTGCATTCTTGGCTAATTCCATTTAATTCTCTGTCTTTTTGCTTCTCTGACGCATTCCTGGCATTATACAGGGTTATTTGGGAGGTTTAGATCATAATTGCACAGTTGTTTCGGCCGAATCGACCGGATCTTGGCATTACAGGTTAGGGTTCTTGGAAATTCTCGAAGATATATCCCACAGACCGAATTAGATTTGGCAGACCAAGTTATATAAGGAATAACAAATTCCTTATTATTAATTATTAACGTGTAATATCCACGTGGGATTCGGTACCTCCACCGCCCCACACGCTCGGATGTTCCACGTGGCATGGGGAGATTGGCTAGGGAGAAAAATGGGCTTGGGGGGGGGGGGAGGAGATAGGAATTTTTTTTTTTTTTTGTCCCATAGGCTATGGCGCGATTCCCAAGGAACCAAATTTAATGGCCAAAACAACTTATTTTTCGATTTTCTTTTTTCCAATGGGAATCTTTTCTCATGCTCTAGAAGATTCTGGAATCTTTTTTTGCAAATGGGCATTTTCAAATTTAGGCTTAAATATA
The DNA here is from genome assembly GCA_021234155.1 of Isoetes taiwanensis. Taxonomy (NCBI): domain Eukaryota; kingdom Viridiplantae; phylum Streptophyta; class Lycopodiopsida; order Isoetales; family Isoetaceae; genus Isoetes; species Isoetes taiwanensis. The sequence continues at coordinate 10,521,422 of JAJEKV010000046.1, read as the reverse complement.
GCATGTAAGGAGGTGATGTGCCATGTGAGAATGATGACATGGCAAGGTGGGGGTGACATGGCAAACAAGAGTGGTAAACAACTTGGCTTAGAATATTTTTTCTAGTCAAAACTTTGAGTGAGGTGGACATGATGTGTATGACATGTGGATGGTGATGTGGAGGTGTTGATGATGATGTGGCTGTTGACCTTAAACCTGGCTTAAAGGTCAACCACAAGGATCCAACTTGAGTTTTCACTCAAATTGGGGTTAGAACCTCCAGATCACTTAAGGTGATCAGTCTATGCAAGAAAATTTCAAAGAAAAGTTCAAAAAGTTCGAGTTCTATACCTTTCCCATTTTCAAAAAGTGGCACCTTTGCCAAAACAATTGTGGTGTTGGAATGCAGATTGATTTTTTGAGTCAGATACTGTAGACTTGGTCAAAAAAGTTGTAGATACTCAACAGTAAAGTCTCTGACCAAGTCAGAGATTTAATCTGTGAGTTATTCGAGTTCAAAGTGGGGTCAAATTTTGGTCAATAGAGGTCAAATGTGGAAAACAGTGATCAGAGATTGAGTTTTGGAGTTGCCCATCACTTTTTTGAGAATTTCCAAAGCAGGTAGGTTGCAATGGTGCTAGGGAAGAGAGGCAAGCAGTCAACTCCTCATTTGGAGGTGTAGAGGTATTTTTTGTGACTGGATTTGGCAAAATACAGTAAAAAACAGTTCAATCCCGAGAGCAATTTTTTTGAATTTGATCTATACTTGGTATTTTTGAATGATTCCAACTCCCTTGGCTTTCTTAAAACCCCAGGATAGGTGGCAAATAGGCCGAAGGTGTTAAAAACACTCAGGGATTTTTCTATATGATGTTTTGTGGCAAGAATTACTAAGGAAAATATCAGAGACAAATTCAACAACTTGACAGTCCATTTGGATTAATATGAAGGTAAATATATCAAGATAACAATAGATAAGGATGCTTCATAGCTTCAAGTACAAGAAAATAATCATCAAAAGTCATAAGGTAATTTCTGAAAGTAATGTCAACTAAATCTTGTAGATCCAGTTGAGGAGAGCTCAAGAACTTCAAGGATCGTCCAGATCTTGCTCAGCAATGATCAATGTATGATCTGAATACTTCTGGGCCTTCAAAATTTTCTCGGATCCAGTTTTCCCATACATATTTTCAAATTTAGTGGTTCCGGCATCTTAGGGCTTGATTTGTGGTTCATTAAGTTTAGGAGCAGCGGGAATCCAATAATAGCAGGGTTAGGAAGGCGGTAGAGTTGATTCCGGCACGATTTCTGCAGTTCCAGAGATTTAGGGTTCATGGCCGTATATTTCGGGGAATTTCCGCGATACGGTTCGCGTATTTCCCTTAGATATCTTTGGGAATATTCCTGTATTTGGGATGTTTTGAAAGTTTTTCCATGGTTCAAACTTAAGGCTCCTATTTTCTTGAAGTTTTATGCACGCTTAGACCATGGTATCAAACACCCATAACCTAATTTGAAGTTCTTAGGACCATGAGACCAATTTGAGGGAGTGGGGAACCAACAAGGGTTTAGCCATAAGATAGGAGGTAGAAAATAGAGATTGGCCATGGGGGCAACAAGGGTTCATGTGGATGGTGGAGATAGATGATAATAAGATATGGGGCGTAGAAAAACAAGGTCCATGATTAAGCAAGGTATGGAGTAAGTGTTTATGGCAAGGAAAAGGCAAATGTGGAGGGCAATGGTGCAAAAGTGGTTAGGAAGAATGAATAAAGGGAGATGTCATGGGAAAATTAACAAATGATGGTAATAAGATAGGTTGGGGGATATAAGAAGGGAAAAATGGCTAAACAAGGTGACAAGGGTGGAACCATATAAGGGAATCTTCAAACTTTAACTTCCAAACTTGAGCAATATCTTCCAAACTTCATAACCCGAATCTTCTAGAGCATATTCACGACTAAGCATTTGACCCCAAATAAAATACCTCTTGTGAAGTTTGAACCTTGAGCATTGTTTGACTTGAAGCATGAACATCTTTTGACCTCCATAACAATGTTGGTGACAAGAATCTTCCAAGCTTTGACCTAGTCTTCTAAAATGAATTGACCTAGTTTGAACATATAGATCTCCATTAGCATGTTGCCCTTTGGGGGCAACATCTCATAAAACAAAAGAATGGCTGGTCCCCTCAGCCATAAGGGGTCTTCAATCTTGTACCAAGGTGCTTGAGTGAGAATCATAGTAGAGAGAGAGTGTAATGTGCAAGTGTTAATGGAATAGAAATGAATGTGGTGGGGGAATGTGAATGGAATATGATAGGTGGAAAAGAATGAGGATGAATGTAAATATGATGGAATAGTGATGGAAATGGGGTGTATGGGGGAAGAAAAACATGAAAACAAAAGAATGTGTGTCTCCTTGATATCTCCAAGAGCAACTCTGCTAGGATGGAAAAATTTGAATTGCAGAGTGCTTTCTTCTTAGGGAAATGAAAAACAACAAGAATAGAAGGTTTAAATGGATGGCGGGGCTACTTATGGCGGATGAAAAGATGGGAAAAGGGTGCACCTGTCATGGAAACACACAAACTAGTTAGTCTTAATACCTTGCAACTCTGCTATGATGGTGAAGCTGAATTTGCAGAGTGCACATTTGGGGAGATAAAATGAGAAAGCATGGCTAAATGGAGGGCAGGACTACAATGAGACAATTGAATGAGAATGGAAAAAGGGTGCTCCTGCAAATGACACTTGGCAGTTAATAAAAATCCTTGTCCTGAGGCTGTTTGATAGCTCATCCTTCATACTGACTAACCTGCAAACATAAACTTAATGAAGACATTAGTTCTAAATTTAAAACAGGGTGAAATCCAACCTATCTAATGTCTAACTTTAATTCTAACTTATTTAAATTCTAGAGCATAAAAAGGGACAAGCAAATGTGCTGATCCCAGTACCTCTTCAGGTGAATAGTGTTGATAGGATTTGGAAGTGGCATCCCTGAAGTTAATTCTTTCAACCAATAAGAATTGGTGCCTGCAGTTTCCAACACCTCATAGGGGCCCTCCCAAAGATTTTCAAACTTACTAGCTGAATCTTCCCTTGATTTATTCCATTTCAGAACTAATTCTCCAGTCTTGAAGGTCCCTTGTATTTTATGAGCAGCTTTGAAAGCAGCCAAATCCTTGGCTTTTTTAAGCAAATTAGCATTCTCAGCTTCCATTCTATATTCTTCTAAATGCAAAAGGGTATCCAGTCTTTCCTGCAAGGCATACTCAAAAGGCAAACACAACTTATGAGCTAACCTCAGAGATGGAAGCTCAAGCTCTACTGGAAGCACAGCTTCAATGCCATAAACTAAGTTAAAAGGAGTATGAGTGGTTGCTGCTTTGATGGTGACTCTATAAGCCCATAGGGCATCCACTAGTTTAACATGCCAATCCTTTTGATTATCATCCACTGTTTTCTGCAAAATGCCCTTCAAATCTTTATTAGTAGCTTCTGCTTGACCATTACCTTGGGGATAGTAAGAGGAACTCTTGGTATGTTTGACTTTAAGAATGGTCAATAAATTAGCAATAACTTCATTCACAAAAGGAGTACCTCTATCAGAATGTAATTGTAGAGGAATACCAAACCGTGCACAAATATACTCATGTAAGAACTTTGCTGTTGTAAGGGCATTAGCCTGTCTCAAAGGAATTGCCTCTGCCCATTTGGTAAAATAATCTGTAGCTACAATAATGTGCTGATGTTGCCCTGCAGAAGAGGGGTTAATAGGACCAATATAATCTAATCCCCAAATTTGAAAAGGTCCTGGAGAAATTATGGGGTTTAGTGCAGCTGGGAGAAGGATCCTTTTGCCAAATATTTGGCACTTGTGGCAAGATTTTATAGCAGTATAACAATCTTTAAATATTGTAGGCCAATAGTAACCTGACCTGAGAATTTTCTTGGCAGTAGTATCTCCAGCAAAATGGCCTCCACATACTCCTTCATGCATTTCTCTAATGATCAGGGCAGATTCTTCTTCATTGACACACCTCAATAATAGTCCATCCTTGTTGACTTTACATAAAACATCATTAATCATTTTGAACTGCCTGCACTTTTCTTTAAATCTCCTTTGCTGGCTCGAGGTCAATCCTGAGGGCATCTCCTTGAATTGTAGAAAATTCTTTATAGGCAACTGCCAATCCTGTTGGCCTTGCTCATCATCATCTGCCTGTAAATAAGCTAAGGCATCCACAAAATCAACATTTTGGTTGATTGGAATGAAGAATGTCAAGAGTCCTTTGACAAAATCATCAATGCTATCTGCCATTCTACTCTGCTAAAGCCCCCAGACTTAGAAGAGCCTTTCAAAGCCTATATTAGTGTCACAAAAAGGGCAATTGGTGTGGCATTGCTGCAAAAAGACCATGTTATTGCTTTCGCCAGCAAAATGTGGTCTGACACTGAGCTAAAATATCCTAGGCTGGAGAAAAGTGCAGACTGAGCTAAGATATCCTAGACTAGAGAAAAGTGCAGTTGCTTTAATGTTTCTGATAGAAAGACAGGGTCATTTACTACAAAACAACCAAACCCAAGTCTTTATGAGGCAAAACCCTTTATCTCTCATTTTCGCAAAGAAACATCCCAAAGACAAGTTATGTAGATGGGCTTGTAAAGTTCACATTACAGTCAAAGTTGTGAACTTAGTTGAAAATCCTAGTTCTTATTTGCCCTATGTTTTGTTTGAACACGAGGATCAAGAAGGATTGAATGATGCTGATTGTGTTACTAACATAGTTGTTTCCTATGCAAAAGATTTGGATTGGCAATTGGATATCAGGAATTATCTTGAACACAATGAGTTTCCAAAAGACTTTATTCAAAGAGAAGTGTAAAAAGTTCAGGTTGATTGGAGAGGTGCCGTGCAAGGTTGAAAAAGAGGGAGTGTTGCTGAGGTGTGTGGATCCTGAAGAAGCCAAGATGATCATTGAGGCTTGTCATGAAGGTATTTGTGGTGGACACTTTGCTGCTGACACAACTGCCAAGAAGATCTTGAGGTCTGGATATTTTTGGCCTACTCTTCTTAAAGATTACTATAATGTTATAAAATGTCGTCATAAATGTCAGATCTTTGGCAAGAGAGCATTGCAACCAGCCCCTTGTTGAAGGTGTTCCTGGCAAAACCTCCAACCTCAATGGTTTAGAACCTCCAGGTTGCTTAAGACAACCACTCTGAGTGTAGAAATTCTGTTGGCGGATTTTTCCCACAATCCCCAACAAGTGGCCTCAAAGGCAAAAATCAGGATCACCTTGGATGCTGCAATATGAAATCAGAAGCTATAATATGAAATCAGTGTGAAATAATAGATTTGAAGAGAAGAAGAATGACAAATGACTTTGGGCCCAAAGAAATTTCATATAAGCACAAACTTCAAATACAAGAGGGTCCCTCCATGTCTCTGAACCATGGAGGGGCCTTTGATCCAGTTCAAAGAGGAGCTGCCACCATCCCAAGAACTTGGAGCAAGGCAAGAGGAGGAGCTCGTGTTCCTCAGAAATCTTTTATAAACATTACTTTTCATCTTGACCTTTAATTTTTGCCTCTTAATCTCCACCTTTGATCTTGCCTCTTCATCTCAACCTTTAATTTCGACCCCTTCATCTCCACCCTTGATCTTGCCTATTTATCTCAACCTTTTATTTTTGCCTTTTTTAATCTCCACCTTTGATCTTGCCTCTTCATCTGAGCCTTAGATAATGTACCCCTCTTCAACCACTAAAAAATATTTAGAAGCCCTTAAATTTAAACAACTAGATCTAGGCCCTTTTTTATTTTTTGGTGCCTTAGACCTTTACAACATTTGGGCTTTATAATCGACCCCCCTTCCAATGGTTCTCTTTCTTTTCTCTTTTTTCACACATAACTACCATTGACATTAATAAATATAACCATTGGATCCAACACATTTAAATTAAAATCCCCCTTAAACCCCCTTTGGTTTGGGTGCATATTCACACGGGGGGTGACGTAGGGCAGCGAGAGCCCTCATAATTGTATTTTGGACGTACGAAATCAACACCATATAGTATTCCGGTTGAAATCTTATAGTATTTTGCGAATCTTATTATACAGTATAGCAAATCTTGTACTTGCATACCCCACAAACGAGGAATTTTACGTACGGTGTAGATTATGGAATAAGGGGCGAATATGCCAATCCGACAGCTCTCGATGCCCGGAGTCACCCCCCGTGTGAATATGCACCCAAACCAAAGGGGGTTTAAGGGGGATTTTAATTTAAATGTGTTGGATCCAATGGTTATATTTATTAATGTCAATGGTAGTTATGTGTTGGTTATTATACTAAAAAAATTTTTTGGCCCTTCGGGCCATAAAAAAAAAGCAGACGTGAGAATATAAAACACATTTAAAACATGTAGCAATATGTGTTATGTGTTTATGTTAATAATGTTAATTTATTATAATAGTGGAGTCTCCAAACTAAACATATTTGTAAATTATGCACTTGAACAATTATATTAAATTTGAGAATACACCATTTCATTGTGTCTAATAATAAACCAACTGCCTGTACAATAACCTCTCCAACTTGTTTGCTCATGAGAAACTTTTGTAGCTTGTTTCAAAGCAATAAATGTGTCAATGTTTTATCCGATTGTCAACACAACAAAGAGCTTTCACATTCTAATAGAGTTAAAAATTAAAAGCCACGCAAATATTGGTTGAATTCTCGCCAAACAATGTGTGAACAATGAAATAAAAAGAAATGAATAACAATATTAAGAGATCTCAAAAATGGTGAAACACACAAATCTTACCTTCAAAGATGACAATAGCATCGATCTAGGTCTCCACCATAGGTCCACCATAGGTGCCCCTAATGTTCTACAATTTCATACCACCATCCGTAATAAAGGCAAATGTAAGAATCGAAACTTAAGGTTTTACCAAAGCACTTGCAAAGTAATTGTGTGCAATAGCTTGCCATATGAAAACAGCTTGCTTTGCCGCCACTGTACTTTGACCACCTAAATTTCCTCAAATATGTTTCAGAGCTTGCTCTTGTGTTGCACAACCTGCAAAAGCTTCCGCTTCCTAACCTGGTTTGTTGCCGACTGCCATTTGCAGAAGACGATTTGCCACTTGAAGAGCTTGAATCCCTGGCGTTGTGCATTTGATTAGGAGAATCATGGTGTGCATTTGATCAGGAGAAGCATAGGGCACCAGTAAGCACAAGACCGATGATGATAGCGTAAGAGCCAAGTCAAGTCCCAAGCACTTAAACAAACAAACTTTTCTCAAGGCCCCAAGAATTGAAGATAAGCTCCCAAGAATTGAAGACAAATGTTTGCAATAACAAAGGTGGATTAGGCACCATTGCGCCAAGTCCAATGAAGCCTACTTTAGAATGGGCCATGTTGATTCACCTATGCAGGTCAAAGAATGTCATTCACACAATAAATTCACACTGGGCACTTTGGATTCACACAATAAGATGTACTGTTCCTTAGTCGCCAAACCAGGTATTCCATTGACATGTAACCTCTGAAGATAGTTAACAATCCAGATGGGTCATTACGACGGGCAGCCATGACACAGTCTGCATTTGCAAAGGACGGGAGGGAACTAAGGGAGCAACAACAGAGAACAATGCTGGATTCGATACCTAAAGATTTGAACAGGCCATTTGGAGGATCCCATGGATTTAAGGGGTGTTGGCCTTTCAGCCTATAACATGCCTGATTGGAAGAGGGATGCTTTAAGGAAGGTATCTACCTTTGGATTGGTAATATATGCTTCCTGGTAATATTTTAATGTTGCTTAAGCTTCCTAAGCTACCTTCGTGAATGGAGCCAAGAGGCCTGTTCCGTGTAATTGAAGCGTGACCACATTAGATTATTATACAACACCAAGCACACGGGCCAGCTCCAACCGCCTGCGATTTGTGTGGAATGCGATTTTAGACTCGTGGATCCAAGCGAGAGAGCTTAAATCAGGTTATAGAACGTTGGTTTCCATTTGAGAATCCCGATATTCGTGAGAAAAGAAGCCTAGTGCATATCGTGGATCGAAAAAGATTCTTCCTTAGCAGCTTAATCATGGAGAAATGCACCAATTTCGGATAAAAAAAAGCTCAAGAAACATTCCAAGAGGGAAATCAAGGCCATGCATTAATTACCTTTTGCCGTTGGAACCCAAGCGGCTCCATTCTCGCACCCTCTCAAAGCACAAAGAACAAACGGGCAGATTTGGTCTTGTAATACAAGGATCTAAGGACCATCGCTTGAATGGGTTAACCAAGGCTGCACTTTTTCTCTTCCATCTTCCAAACAACAAATCCTCAAGATTGCTTGTGTAAACCCGCTTTACAAGAAGCTGAAAATCGGGCTTGGTTGTATTCTCGTTCATAAGAAGCAAGAACCCTAAAACATTATTGCAAGAAGGCTGCATGCCCGCCTAAAAGGAAAAATAGGGTGTTCGCACACCGTGCCGGGTGCGGCTCTTCCGAGACACCGCTTGATGTTTGAAAGAATCCAATAATTTCCCAACACATAACCCTAAAATGGGTTGTCTCGAGGCTTGCATGTCGAGCAGAATATGATACTACAAGAAAATATATAATATATTAAGAAATATATGACATATGGGTCTAAACCATTGGAATTAGGCATCAAAATTAGTTTAAGCGTATGCGCACTCTAGATATACTAATCAGTATGCCTCATCAAATACATCCATGAAATCATATAAAAACCTTAGGAAAAAACGTACAAAAATACAAAAGAAACCCCCTGTTATAATGCTACATATTCATGTTGACCGGGTGCCAAAAACCCGGTCAACATCTCGCCCAAACAAAAAATGGGCCGGTCCCCTCGGCCCTCTTACTTCAAAGTTTTTCATTTATTTAGTACAATAGTTGGTCCCTTAGACTCAATAAGGAACACAACCGAAGTTTTGATATCCGAGACTTCGAACTCGAAATGATGATAATAATAATTTGGAGGTTTTAGGGTGTACTCCAACACCATAGAATAATAATAATAAATGGTAAGGAAACATTGTTGTAAGGGTGAAAATATTAGCAAAAAAATGAAAGCAATGATGAGGAAATGGAATGAAAGGGTGAGAAAATATAAAAACTTGGAAGCAAATGTTAGAAAATAAATGAAAGGGTGAAAGAACACGAAAAGCAAAGGTTAGAAAATGAGATGAAATAAAAAACATGAAAAGCAAAGGTTAAAAGAAGGCAAATGTTAGAAAAAAAAATGAAAGGAGAAAATAAAAAAACAAAGGGTTAAAAAAGCGTAAAAAAGGTCAAGGCTATGGCGGATGGAGCAGAGGTCGGCGAACACAAAGGCGGCTGAGCTTCCTTCAGTTTCATTTCTTTCGAATGTAGCTTTCATCATTCTCTCAGAGGTGGCGCCGGGAGCACAAGCAAGGAGGCGAAATCTGGAGGCAACAATGGCAATGGCTATGGCAGATCTTTATTCACTTGTTGTTCTCTTTTTTGCTCTTTTTACAGATTTGGCATAGCTATGGCAGGCAGAATGGCAGCGAGTATGGCGGCAGGGAGGCAGTTATGGTGGATTCTTGCTTCTCTTCTCCCTCCTTCCCACTTCTTCCCATCTTTTTCTTCTGCAGGTCCGGCGGTTTAGAACAAAAAACAGAGGCTTGGCAGGGATCCGGCAGAGGAAAATGGCTATGGCAAATCTTCATCTATTTTTTCTGTTTGTTACAGGTTTAGCAAGCAAGTGCTTGTTGCAAACGGCCAGCAGAGATGGAGTAACAGATATGTAGGATTTTGTGGTAAAGGCACGGATTGGAGAGCACTGGAAAAAAAAACTATGAAGCAAGAGCAAGTTCTTCGGCTAGGAAGAGCAGAGCCAACAGTGCAGAGATCAGGGATAAAAATGGAGCAGAACAATTTTTTTCTTCAGATAAATCATGGAGAGCTGGCAATAGCGAACTCTCCTTAAATATATTGAAGCAGAACCTTGCATTATCTCAGCGGAGAGAAAGAACAGGGAGAGCCTGCAACAGTCTTCATCACAGTCTTCCAAGTACATAATCTTCCAAGTACATAAGATTCACTGCCTCTCCTCTTAAAAAATAATAGAATCCAAGATAAGTCTGTAAGCAACCCGAAATGAACAAAGACTGCTCCAAATAAGTCTGTAAACAATGACTGCTCCAAATAATATGTAAACAATGACTGCTCCAAATAAATTTGCAGCACCAAAATGATCTGGGGAAACATCAGATCACGGTAGAACCTCCATTCTGTTGGCGGATTTTTCCCAAATCCCCAACAAGTGGCCTCAAAGGCAAAAATCAGGATCACCTTGGATGCTGCAATATGAAATCAGACGCTGCAATATGAAATCAGTGTGAAATAATAGATTTGAAGAGAAGAAGAATGACAAATGACTTTGGGCCCAAAGAAATTTCATATAAGCACAAACTTCAAATACAAGAGGGTCCCTCCATGTCTCTGGACCATGGAGGGGCCTTTGATCCAGTTCAAGGAGGAGCTGCCACCATCCCAAGAACTTGGAGCAAGGCAAGAGGAGGAGCTCGTGCTCCTCAGAAATCTTTTATAAACATTACTTTTCATCTTGACCTTTAATTTTTGCCTCTTAATCTCCACCTTTGATCTTGCCTCTTCATCTCAACCTTTAATTTTGACCCCTTCATCTCCACCCTTGATCTTGCCTCTTTATCTCAACCTTTTATTTTTGCCTTTTTTAATCTCCACCTTTGATCTTGCCTCTTCATCTTAGCCTTAGATAATGTACCCTCTTCAACCACTAAAAATCTTTAGAAGCCCTTAAATTTAAAACAACTAGATCTAGGCTCTTTTTTATTTTTGGTGCCTTAGACCTTTACAACATTTGGGCTTTATAATCGACCCCCTTCCAATGGTTCTCTTTCTTTTCTTTTTTCATGTTGACCGGGTGCCAAAAAACCCGGTCAACAAATTCCAAAATGCTTCAAGAATTATCTGACACAGCTTTCCCTGAAGGGCAAAAAGTCTGTCTCAGAAAAAGGCTTGCCAAATGCACACAAAGAAAGTTTTAATCATGATCCTTGCATCCATAGCTGCTGCTCAAGACCTATATTTATCTCGATACAAAAGTCTGAAGGGATCTGACAAGGCTAGATAGATCAAAAAGACATTCCTGACCAAGTCAATTTTTGGTCTTTCTTGCTGAGACTTTCTTTTGGAGATCTGACATTTTTGCCTACTCTCAAAATGCCTGCACTCAGTGGACCCTAATGGTCTTCGCAAATGGAGGTCAATTTTTTGCTTATTTTGAGTTTTGGATGGACTGACTGTCACAGATCAAGAGCAGAGATGAAAGCAACCTATTTCTGGAGAGAATGAGTGCAAAAGCTGTTCTTTGGGTAATAACAATGCATGATATGGAGTCTTAAAGACCCTATAGATTTTTGTTCATTGCTATATAGCTGAATGTAGATCAATCAATAGAGCTAGATAACATTTGTGCTGTGCATGCCTAAATGTCAAGCTAATGGTGCCATATCCTCTGGGATGAAATGCAAAAGGGAAACAATGCTAGCATAGTGATTTTTATCAATAGATTGATGTAAAACACTGAGAATTCAACAACAAGGCTCGGATTTTCAATTGAATCAGGTACACATAGGCAAATAACATGAATCCCAAGCTCTGAGTCTTGGGCACAGGATCAAATAGGTACACAATCTAGTAATTCAGATGAATTCGTCAATAATTCAAACTGAAATTAGAGTGTGGAAGGCATAATCAAGCTTCAATCAAGCAAGCTGGTCCTTCTTCAAGGTAAATAATCGCTTCTTCACCTCAAAGCCCCCGAATTTTTCCTCAGCACAAAAGCCCAGTGTTGTTAATTAGAGATTTCACCGAAGGCATTTTAATCATCACCTCGTAACGCACTTCCGAAGTTTTAACGCATCGAAAAAAAAAAACCAGTACGTTAAAAAGTGTTGTTACCGTACCTATAAGATACGTACCGTACCTATAAAATACTTGTAAAATACTTACAGTACCTATAAAATACGTACCGTACCTTTAAAATACTTACCGTACTTGTGTTGAAAATTTCAAAAATTTGAAGCAAAAATATTTCATTTTTATTCTCAGACGATCGATCCACTGCCTGCACGGTGATGCTAAGTACTTGAAAGGTACCGCATTCCAACACCGCAAAAGCCCTTTTGTAATTCCCTGCTCGCTGCATTCTTGGCTAATTCCATTTAATTCTCTGTCTTTTTGCTTCTCTGACGCATTCCTGGCATTATACAGGGTTATTTGGGAGGTTTAGATCATAATTGCACAGTTGTTTCGGCCGAATCGACCGGATCTTGGCATTACAGGTTAGGGTTCTTGGAAATTCTCGAAGATATATCCCACAGACCGAATTAGATTTGGCGTACATCAGTTATATAAGGAATAACAAATTCCTTATTATTAATTATTAACGGTAATATCCACGGGATTCGGATTTCCACCGCCCCACACGCCGGATGTTCCACGGGCATGGGGAGATTGGCTAGGAGAAAATGGGCTTGGGGGGGGGGAGGAGATAGGAATTTTTTTTTTGTCCCATAGGCTATGGCGCGATTCCCAAGGAACCAAATTTAATGGCCAAAACAACTGATTTTTCGATTTTCTTTTTTCCAATGGGAATCTTTTCTCATGCTCTAGAAGATTCTGGAATCTTTTTTTGCAAATGGGCATTTTCAAATTTAGGCTTAAATATAGCATGTAAGGAGGTGATGTGCCATGTGAGAATGATGACATGGCAAGGTGGGGGTGACATGGCAAACAAGAGTGGTAAACAACTTGGCTTAGAATATTTTTTCTAGTCAAAACTTTGAGTGAGGTGGACATGATGTGTATGACATGTGGATGGTGATGTGGAGGTGTTGATGATGATGTGGCTGTTGACCTTAAACCTGGCTTAAAGGTCAACCACAAGGATCCAACTTGAGTTTTCACTCAAATTGGGGTTAGAACCTCCAGATCACTTAAGGTGATCAGTCTATGCAAGAAAATTTCAAAGAAAAGTTCAAAAAGTTCGAGTTCTATACCTTTCCCATTTTCAAAAAGTGGCACCTTTGCCAAAACAATTGTGGTGTTGGAATGCAGATTGATTTTTCGAGTCGACATCAGACTTGGTCAAAAAGTTGTAGATACTCAACAAGAAAAGTCTCCTCACCAAGTCATAGATTTAATCTGTGAGTTATTCGAAGTTCAAAGTGGGGTCAAATTTTGGTCAATAGAGGTCAAATGTGGAAAACAAAGGATCGAGATTGAGTTTTGGAGTTGCCCATCACTTTTTTGAGAATTTCCAAAGCAGGTAGGTTGCAATGGTGCTAGGGAAGAGAGGCAAGCAGTCAACTCCTCATTTGGAGGTGTAGAGGTATTTTTTGTGACTGGATTTGGCAAAATACAAGAAAAAAAACAGCTCAATCCGAGAGCAATTTTTTTGAATTTGATCTATACTTGGTATTTTTGAATGATTCCAACTCCCTTGGCTTTCTTAAAACCCCGTGATAGGTGGCAATAGGCCAAGGTGTTAAAAACACTCGTGGATTTTTCTATATGATGTTTTGTGGCAAGAATTACTAAGGAAAATATCGAGACAAATTCAACAACTTGACAGTCCATTTGGATTAATATGAAGGTAAATATATCAAGATAACAATAGATAAGGATGCTTCATAGCTTCAAGTACAAGAAAATAATCATCAAAAGTCATAAGGTAATTTCTGAAAGTAATGTCAACTAAATCTTGTAGATCCAGCTTGAGGAGAGCTCAAGAACTTCAAGGATCGCCCAGATCTTGCTCAAAGAATGATCAATGTATGATCCAATACTTCGGCCTTCAAAATTTTCTCGATCCAGTTTTCCCATACATATTTTCAAATTTAGTGGTTCCGCATCTTAGGGCTTGATTTGTGGTTCATTAAGTTTAGGAGCAGCGGAATCCAATAATAGCAGGGTTAGGAAGGCGGTAGAGTTGATTCCGCACGATTTCTGCAGCCCCAGATTTAGGGTTCATGGTCAGATATTTCGGGAATTTTCGCGATACGGTTCACAAGATTTCCCTAGATATGCCGGGAATATTCCCTCAGATTTGGGATGTTTTGAAAGTTTTTCCATGGTTCAAACTTAAGGCTCCTATTTTCTTGAAGTTTTATGCACGCTTAGACCATGGTATCAAACACCCATAACCTAATTTGAAGTTCTTAGGACCATGAGACCAATTTGAGGGAGTGGGGAACCAACAAGGGTTTAGCCATAAGATAGGAGGTAGAAAATAGAGATTGGCCATGGGGGCAACAAGGGTTCATGTGGATGGTGGAGATAGATGATAATAAGATATGGACGTAGAAAAAACAAGGTCCATGATTAAGCAAGGTATGGAGTAAGTGTTTATGGCAAGGAAAAGGCAAATGTGGAGGGCAATGGTGCAAAAGTGGTTAGGAAGAATGAATAAGGGAGATGTCATGGGAAAATTAACAAATGATGGTAATAAGATAGGTTGGGGATATAAGAAGGGAAAATGGCTAAACAAGGTGACAAGGGTGGAACCATATAAGGGAATCTTCCAAACTTTAACTTCCAAACTTCGAAAGCAATATCTTCCAAACTTCATAACCCGTAATCTTCTAGAGCATATTCCTGACTAAGCATTTGACCCCAAATAAAATACCTCTTGTGAAGTTTGAACCTTGAGCATTGTTTGACTTGAAGCATGAACATCTTTTGACCTCCATAACAATGTTGACTGACAAGAATCTTCCAAGCTTTGACCTAGTCTTCTAAAATGAATTGACCTAGTTTGAACATATAGATCTCCATTAGCATGTTGCCCTTTGGGGGCAACATCTCGCCAAAACAAAAGAATGGCTGGTCCCCTCAGCCATAAGGGGTCTTCAATCTTGTACCAAGGTGCTTGAGTGAGAATCATAGTAGAGAGAGAGTGTAATGTGCAAGTGTTAATGGAATAGAAATGAATGTGGTGGGGGAATGTGAATGGAATATGATAGGTGGAAAAGAATGAGGATGAATGTAAATATGATGGAATAGTGATGGAAATGGGGTGTATGGGGGAAGAAAACCGCCAAAACAAAAGAATGTGTGTCTCCTTGATATCTCCAAGAGCAACTCTGCTAGGATGGAAAAGCTGAATTGCAGAGTGCTTTCTTCTTAGGGAAATGAAAGAACAAGAATAGAAGGTTTAAATGGATGGCAGGGGCTACTTATGGCAGATGAAAAGATGGGAAAAGGGTGCACCCGCCATGGAAACACACAAACTAGTTAGTCTTAATACCTTGCAACTCGCTATGATGGTGAAGCTGAATTTGCAGAGTGCACATTTGGGGAGATAAAATGAGAAAGCATGGCTAAATGGAGGGCGTGACTACAATGAGACAGGAATGAGAATGGAAAAAGGGTGCTCCCGCAAATGACACTTGGCGCTAATAAAAATCCTTGTCCCGAGGGTCGCTTTGATAGCTCATCCTTCATAATCGACTAACCTCCGCAAACATAAACTTAATGAAGACATTAGTTCTAAATTTAAAACAGGGTGAAATCCAACCTATCTAATGTCTAACTTTAATTCTAACTTATTTAAATTTAGAGCATAAAAAGGGACAAGCAAATGTGTCTGATCCCAAAGACTCTTCAGTGAATAGTGTTGATAGGATTTGGAAGTGGCATCCCCGGTTAATTCTTTCAACCAATAAGAATTGGTGCCCGCAGCTTCCAACACCTCATAGGGGCCCTCCCAAAGATTTTCAAACTTACTAGCTGAATCTTCCCTTGATTTATTCCATTTCGTAACTAATTCTCCAAATTTTGAAGGTCCCTTTGTATTTTATGAGCAGCTTTGAAAGCAGCCAAATCCTTGGCTTTTTAAGCAAATTAGCATTCTCAGCTTCCATTCTATATTCTTCTAAATGCAAAAGGGTATCCAAATTTTCCTCGCAAGGCATACTCAAAAGGCAAACACAACTTATGAGCTAACCTCGAGATGGAAGCTCAAGTTCTACCGGAAGCACAAATTCAATGCCATAAACTAAGTTAAAAGGAGTATGAGTGGTTGCTGCTTTGATGGTGACTCTATAAGCCCATAGGGCATCCACTAGTTTAACATGCCAATCCTTTTGATTATCATCCACTGCTTTTCTCGAAAATGCCCTTCAAAATCTTTATTAGTAGCTTCCTCGCTTGACCATTACCTTGGGGATAGTAAGAGGAACTCTTGGTATGTTTGACTTTAAGAATGGTCAATAAATTAGCAAGAATCTTATTCACAAAAGGAGTACCTCTATCGAATGTAATTGTAGAGGAATACCAAACCGCACAAATATACTCATGTAAGAACTTTGTTGTTGTAAGGGCATTAGCCTGCCTCAAAGGAATTGCCTCTCTTCCATTTGGTAAAAATAATCAGAGCTACAATAATGTGCTGATGTTGCCCCTGAAGAGGGGTTAATAGGACCAATATAATCTAATCCCCAAATTTGAAAAGGTCCCGAGAAATTATGGGGTTTAGTGCAGCGAGAAGGATCCTTTTGCCAAATATTTGGCACTTGTGGCAAGATTTTATAGCAAGATAACAATCTTTTAAATATTGTAGGCCAATAGTAACCTGACTGAGAATTTTCTTGGCAAGAGTATCTCCAAAGAAATGGCCTCCACATACTCCTTCATGCATTTCTAATGATCGTATGCAGATTCTTCTTCATTGACACACCTCAATAATAGTCCATCCTTGTTGACTTTACATAAAACATCATTAATCATTTTGAACTCGCCCGCACTTTTCTTTTTAAATCTCCTTTGTCGCTCGAGGTCAATCCCGAGGGCATCTCCTTGAATTGTAGAAAATTTTTATAGGCAACCGCCAACTCTCGCTGGCCTTGCTCATCATCATCCGCCTGTAAATAAGCTAAGGCATCCACAAAATCAACATTTTGGTTGATTGAATGAAGAATGTCAAGAGTCCTTTGACAAAATCATCAATGCTATCTCGCCATTCTACTCGCTAAAGCCCCCAGACTTAGAAGAGCCTTTCAAAGCCTATATTAGTGTCACAAAAGGGCAATTGGTGTGGCATTGCTGCAAAAAAGACCATGTTATTGCTTTCGCAAAGAAAATGTGGTCCGACAATCGAGCTAAAATATCCTAGGCTGGAGAAAAGTGCGATCGAGCTAAGATATCCTAGACTAGAGAAAAGTGCGCTTGCTTTAATGTTTCGATAGAAAGACATGGGTCATTTACTACAAAACAACCAAACCCAAGTCTTTATGAGGCAAAACCCTTTATCTCTCATTTTCGCAAAGAAACATCCCAAAGACAAGTTATGTAGATGGGCTTGTAAAGTTCACATTACAGTCAAAGTTGTGAACTTAGTTGAAAATCCTAGTTCTTATTTGCCCTATGTTTTGTTTGAACACGAGGATCAAGAAGGATTGAATGATGCTGATTGTGTTACTAACATAGTTGTTTCCTATGCAAAAGATTTGGATTGGCAATTGGATATCAGGAATTATCTTGAACACAATGAGTTTCCAAAAGACTTTATTCAAAGAGAAGTGTAAAAAGTTCAAAGTTGATTGGAGAGGTGCCGCAAGGTTGAAAAAGAGGGAGTGTTGCCGAGGTGTGTGGATCCCGGAGAAGCCAAGATGATCATTGAGGCTTGTCATGAAGGTATTTGTGGTGGACACTTTGTCGGCGACGACACAACTGCCAAGAAGATCTTGAGGTCTGGATATTTTTGGCCTACTCTTCTTAAAGATTACTATAATGTTATAAAATGTCGTCATAAATGTTAGATCTTTGGCAAGAGAGCATTGCAACCAGCCCCTTGTTGAAGGTGTTCCTGGCAAAACCTCCAACCTCAATGGTTTAGAACCTCCAGGTTGCTTAAGACAACCACTCTCGAGTGTAGAAATTCTGTTGGCGGATTTTTCCCACAATCCCCAACAAGTGGCCTCAAAGGCAAAAATCAGGATCACCTTGATGCCGCAATATGAAATCGGTTATAAATATGAAATCAGTGTGAAATAATAGATTTGAAGAGAAGAAGAATGACAAATGACTTTGGGCCCAAAGAAATTTCATATAAGCACAAACTTCAAATACAAGAGGGTCCCTCCATGTCTCTGAACCATGGAGGGGCCTTTGATCCAGTTCAAAGAGGAGCTGCCACCATCCCAAGAACTTGGAGCAAGGCAAGAGGAGGAGCTCGTGTTCCTCAGAAATCTTTTATAAACATTACTTTTCATCTTGACCTTTAATTTTTGCCTCTTAATCTCCACCTTTGATCTTGCCTCTTCATCTCAACCTTTAATTTTGACCCCTTCATCTCCACCCTTGATCTTGCCTCTTTATCTCAACCTTTTATTTTTGCCTTTTTTAATCTCCACCTTTGATCTTGCCTCTTCATCTTAGCCTTAGATAATGTACCCCTCTTCAACCACTAAAAAATCTTTAGAAGCCCTTAAATTTAAACAACTAGATCTAGGCTCTTTTTTATTTTTTGGTGCCTTAGACCTTTACAACATTTGGGCTTTATAATCGACCCCCCTTCCAATGGTTCTCTTTCTTTTCTCTTTTTTCATGTTGACCGGGTGCCAAAAAACCCGGTCAACAAATTCCAAAATGCTTCAAGAATTATCTGACACAGCTTTCCCTGAAGGGCAAAAAGTCTGTCTCAGAAAAAGGCTTGCCAAATGCACACAAAGAAAGTTTTAATCATGATTCTTGCATCCATAGCTGCTGCTCAAGACCTATATTTATCTCGATACAAAAGTCTGAAGGGATCTGACAAGGCTAGATAGATCAAAAAGACATTCCTGACCAAGTCAATTTTTGGTCTTTCTTGCTGAGACTTTCTTTTGGAGATCTGACATTTTTGCCTACTCTCAAAATGCCTGCACTCAGTGGACCCTAATGGTCTTCGCAAATGGAGGTCAATTTGTTGCTTATTTTGAGTTTTGGATGGACTGACTGTCACAGATCAAGAGCAGAGATGAAAGCAATCTATTTCTAGAGAGAATGAGTGCAAAAGCTGTTCTTTGGGTAATAACAATGCATGATATGGAGTCTTAAAGACCCTATAGATTTTTGTTCATTGCTATATAGCTGAATGTAGATCAATCAATAGAGCTAGATAACATTTGTGCTGTGCATGCCTAAATGTCAAGCTAATGGTGCCATATCCTCTGGGATGAAATGCAAAAGGGAAACAATGCTAGCATAGTGATTTTTATCAATAGATTGATGTAAAACACTGAGAATTCAACAACAAGGCTCGGATTTTCAATTGAATCAGGTACACATAGGCAAATAACATGAATCCCAAGCTCTGAGTCTTGGGCACAGGATCAAATAGGTACACAATCTAGTAATTCAGATGAATTCGTCAATAATTCAAACTGAAATTAGAGTGTGGAAGGCATAATCAAGCTTCAATCAAGCAAGCTGGTCCTTCTTCAAGGTAAATAATCGCTTCTTCACCTCAAAGCCCCCGAATTTTTCCTCAGCACAAAAGCCCCTTTTTGTAATTCCCCTGTTCTGTTGCATTCTTGGCTAATTCCATTTAATTCTCTGTAAAATTGCTTCTCGACGCATTCACCGCATTTGCATTATTTGAAGCAAAAAATATTTCATTATTTGGGAGGTTTAGATCATAATTGCACCGCACTGCATTTTAAACAACACTTGTTTGTTTTGGCTAATTCCATTTAATTCTCCTCTGCCGGATCTTGGCATTCTGCATTATACGTTAGGGTTCTTGGAAATTCTCGAAGATATATCCCACAGACCGAATTAGATTTGGCAGACCAAGTTATATAAGGAATAACAAATTCCTTATTATTAATTATTAACGGTAATATCCACGGGGATTCGGTACCTCCACCCCACACGCCTTTCTCGGATGTTCCACGGGCATGGGGAGATTGGCTAGGAGAAAAATGGGCTTGGGGGGCTGGGGAGGAGATAGGAATTTTTTTTTTTTTTCCCATAGGCTATGGCGCCGATTCCCAAGGAACCAAATTTAATGGCCAAAACAACTTATTTTTTCGATTTTCTTTTTCCAATGGGAATCTTTTCTCATGCTCTAGAAGATTCTAGAATCTTTTTTTTTTTAAATGGGCATTTTCAAATTTAGGCTTAAATATAGCATGTAAGGAGGTGATGTGCCATGTGAGAATGATGACATGGCAAGGTGGGGTGACATGGCAAACAAGAGTGGTAAACAACTTGGCTTAGAATATTTTTTCTAGTCAAAACTTTGAGTGAGGTGGACATGATGTGTATGACATGTGGATGGTGATGTGGAGGTGTTGATGATGATGTGGCTGTTGACCTTAAACCTGGCTTAAAGGTCAACCACAAGGATCCAACTTGAGTTTTCACTCAAATTGGGGTTAGAACCTCCAGATCACTTAAGGTGATCAGTCTATGCAAGAAAATTTCAAAGAAAAGTTCAAAAAGTTCGAGTTCTATACCTTTCCCATTTTCAAAAAGTGGCACCTTTGCCAAAACAATTGTGGTGTTGGAATGCAGATTGATTTTTTTGAGTCGACATCAGACTTGGTCAAAAAAGTTGTAGATACTCAATAAGAAAGTCTCCACCAAGTCGAGATTTAACTGTGAGTTATTCGAAGTTCAAAGTGGGGTCAAATTTTGGTCAATAGAGGTCAAATGTGGAAAACAGTGATCAGAGATTGAGTTTTGGAGTTGCCCATCACTTTTTTGAGAATTTCCAAAGCAGGTAGGTTGCAATGGTGCTAGGGAAGAGAGGCAAGCAGTCAACTCCTCATTTGGAGGTGTAGAGATATTTTTTGTGACTGGATTTGGCAAAATACAGTAAAAAACAGTTCAACCCCGAGAGCAATTTTTTTGAATTTGATCTATACTTGGTATTTTTGAATGATTCCAACTCCCTTGGCTTTCTTAAAACCCCAGGATAGGTGGCAAATAGGCCGAAGGTGTTAAAAACACTCAGGGATTTTTCTATATGATGTTTTGTGGCAAGAATTACTAAGGAAAATATCAGAGACAAATTCAACAACTTGACAGTCCATTTGGATTAATATGAAGGTAAATATATCAAGATAACAATAGATAAGGATGCTTCATAGCTTCAAGTACAAGAAAATAATCATCAAAAGTCATAAGGTAATTTCTGAAAGTAATGTCAACTAAATCTTGTAGATCCAGTTGAGGAGAGCTCAAGAACTTCAAGGATCGTCCAGATCTTGCTCAGCAATGATCAATGTATGATCTGAATACTTCTGGGCCTTCAAAATTTTCTCGGATCCAGTTTTCCCATACATATTTTCAAATTTAGTGGTTCCGGCATCTTAGGGCTTGATTTGTGGTTCATTAAGTTTAGGAGCAGCGGGAATCCAATAATAGCAGGGTTAGGAAGGCGGTAGAGTTGATTCCGGCACGATTTCTGCAGTTCCAGAGATTTAGGGTTCATGGCCGTATATTTCGGGGAATTTCCGCGATACGGTTCGCGTATTTCCCTTAGATATGCTGGGAATATTCCTGTATTTGGGATGTTTTGAAAGTTTTTCCATGGTTCAAACTTAAGGCTCCTATTTTCTTGAAGTTTTATGCACGCTTAGACCATGGTATCAAACACCCATAACCTAATTTGAAGTTCTTAGGACCATGAGACCAATTTGAGGGAGTGGGGAACCAACAAGGGTTTAGCCATAAGATAGGAGGTAGAAAATAGAGATTGGCCATGGGGGCAACAAGGGTTCATGTGGATGGTGGAGATAGATGATAATAAGATATGGACGTAGAAAAAACAAGGTCCATGATTAAGCAAGGTATGGAGTAAGTGTTTATGGCAAGGAAAAGGCAAATGTGGAGGGCAATGGTGCAAAAGTGGTTAGGAAGAATGAATAAGGGAGATGTCATGGGAAAATTAACAAATGATGGTAATAAGATAGGTTGGGGGATATAAGAAGGAAAAATGGCTAAACAAGGTGACAAGGGTGGAACCATATAAGGAATCTTCCAAACTTTAACTTCCAAACTTCGAAAGCAATATCTTCCAAACTTCATAACCTGTAATCTTCTAGAGCATATTCCCCGACTAAGCATTTGACCCCAAATAAAATACCTCTTGTGAAGTTTGAACCTTGAGCATTGTTTGACTTGAAGCATGAACATCTTTTGACCTCCATAACAATGTTGACTGACAAGAATCTTCCAAGCTTTGACCTAGTCTTCTAAAATGAATTGACCTAGTTTGAACATATAGATCTCCATTAGCATGTTGCCCTTTGGGGGCAACATCTCGCCAAAACAAAAGAATGGCTGGTCCCCTCAGCCATAAGGGGTCTTCAATCTTGTACCAAGGTGCTTGAGTGAGAATCATAGTAGAGAGAGAGTGTAATGTGCAAGTGTTAATGGAATAGAAATGAATGTGGTGGGGGGAATGTGAATGGAATATGATAGGTGGAAAAGAATGAGGATGAATGTAAATATGATGGAATAGTGATGGAAATGGGGTGTATGGGGGGAAGAAAACCGCCAAAACAAAAGAATGTGTGTCTCCTTGATATCTCCAAGAGCAACTCTGCTAGGATGGAAAAGCTGAATTGCAGAGTGCTTTCTTCTTAGGGAAATGAAAGAACAAGAATAGAAGGTTTAAATGGATGGCAGGGCTACTTATGGCAGATGAAAAGATGGGAAAAGGGTGCACCTGTCATGGAAACACACAAACTAGTTAGTCTTAATACCTTGCAACTCTGCTATGATGGTGAAGCTGAATTTGCAGAGTGCACATTTGGGGAGATAAAATGAGAAAGCATGGCTAAATGGAGGGCAGGACTACAATGAGACAGGTGAATGAGAATGGAAAAAGGGTGCTCCTGCAAATGACACTTGGCAGTTAATAAAAATCCTTGTCCTGAGGCTGTTTGATAGCTCATCCTTCATACTGACTAACCTGCAAACATAAACTTAATGAAGACATTAGTTCTAAATTTAAAACAGGGGTGAAATCCAACCTATCTAATGTCTAACTTTAATTCTAACTTATTTAAATTCTAGAGCATAAAAAGGACAAGCAAATGTGCTGATCCCAAGTACCTCTTCAATGAATAGTGTTGATAGGATTTGGAAGTGGCATCCCCGGTTAATTCTTTCAACCAATAAGAATTGGTGCCTGCAGTTTCCAACACCTCATAGGGGCCCTCCCAAAGATTTTCAAACTTACTAGCTGAATCTTCCCTTGATTTATTCCATTTCAGAACTAATTCTCCAGTCTTGAAGGTCCCTTGTATTTTATGAGCAGCTTTGAAAGCAGCCAAATCCTTGGCTTTTTTAAGCAAATTAGCATTCTCAGCTTCCATTCTATATTCTTCTAAATGCAAAAGGGTATCCAGTCTTTCCTGCAAGGCATACTCAAAAGGCAAACACAACTTATGAGCTAACCTCAGAGATGGAAGCTCAAGCTTCTCTCCGAAGCACTTCAATGCCATAAACTAAGTTAAAAGGAGTATGAGTGGTTGCTGCTTTGATGGTGACTCTATAAGCCCATAGGGCATCCACTAGTTTAACATGCCAATCCTTTTGATTATCATCCACTGTTTTCTGCAAAATGCCCTTCAAATCTTTATTAGTAGCTTCTGCTTGACCATTACCTTGGGGATAGTAAGAGGAACTCTTGGTATGTTTGACTTTAAGAATGGTCAATAAATTAGCAGTAACTTCATTCACAAAAGGAGTACCTCTATCAGAA
The DNA here is from genome assembly GCA_021234155.1 of Isoetes taiwanensis. Taxonomy (NCBI): domain Eukaryota; kingdom Viridiplantae; phylum Streptophyta; class Lycopodiopsida; order Isoetales; family Isoetaceae; genus Isoetes; species Isoetes taiwanensis. The sequence goes on along the minus strand of JAJEKV010000046.1, from coordinate 10,497,624 downwards.
TGTAATTGTAGAGGAATACCAAACCGTGCACAAATATACTCATGTAAGAACTTTGATGTTGTAAGGGCATTAGCCTGTCTCAAAGGAATTGCCTCTGCCCATTTGGTAAAATAATCTGTAGCTACAATAATGTGCTGATGTTGCCCTGCAGAAGAGGGGTTAATAGGACCAATATAATCTAATCCCCAAATTTGAAAAGGTCCTGGAGAAATTATGGGGTTTAGTGCAGCTGGGAGAAGGATCCTTTTGCCAAATATTTGGCACTTGTGGCAAGATTTTATAGCAGTATAACAATCTTTAAATATTGTAGGCCAATAGTAACCTGACCTGAGAATTTTCTTGGCAGTAGTATCCCCAGCAAAATGGCCTCCACATACTCCTTCATGCATTTCTCTAATGATCAGGGCAGATTCTTCTTCATTGACACACCTCAATAATAGTCCATCCCTGTTGACTTTACATAAAACATCATTAATCATTTTGAACTGCCTGCACTTTTCTTTAAATCTCCTTTGCTGGCTCGAGGTCAATCCTGAGGGCATCTCCTTGAATTGTAGAAAATTCTTTATAGGCAACTGCCAATCCTGTTGGCCTTGCTCATCATCATCTGCCTGTAAATAAGCTAAGGCATCCACAAAATCAACAACTTCTACTACATCCTCATGGTCAAAGAAAATATAAGGTAAATAAAGACTGGGACTCTTCACTTGATGTAACTCTTTTATAGAAATATCAAAGGTTTGTAACTTGCAAGCCCACCTTTGAATTTTTGGTTTAGAGGTAGCCTTACCAAATAACAAACCTGTTGGATTTTGCTTCATATAAACTTGAACTGAATTCTTCAATAATAAATGACCTTGTCTGTCAATGAGAAACATGAGAGCAGCAGCACTCTTCTCCATTCTGGTGTACTTTTCTTCAGTTGAACTCCACTGTTTGCTGGCAAAAGCTATGGTGTGCTTGTCCTGCAGAATAGCTAAGCCTATGGCCTTTTTAGTAATAGTAATGTAGACCTCAAATGGCTTGGCCAAATCTGGTTTTTTTAGGAGAGTTGCTTCACAAATGGACTTTATAAGCAACTCAAAAGACTCTTGGCAATCTGATGACCACGTGACAGGAACATACTTGCTCTCAGATTTGGAAATCCTGCCTATTCTTGTCAGCTTAGAAATAGGACTTATAATGTGAGCAAAATTAGGAATATACGTCCTAAGAAAACTAGTCATGCCAATAAAACTTTTGACCTGCTTCGAGTTTTTGGGGGGCACCAATTTTTTGAGAGCTTCAACCTTTTCTTGTGCCACCTGTACACCATTGTTGGATACCTCGTGTCCCAAAAGTTGTCATTTGGATGCAAAGAAAATACATTTCTTTGGATTAAGGTTGACTCCAGATTCCCTACACAAAGAACATATTTTTGCCAATAATTCCAAATGATTAGTAGGGTGAGATCCTAAACAAAGGTCATCCAAATAAACTCTGAATTCTTGAGGGGACATAGGCCTAAAAATAACATCCATGGCTCTCTGGAAAGTAGCAGGTGCATTCATTAGCCCAAAAGGCATTCTTTTCATTGCATAAGTTCCCCAAGGGGTAATAAAAGAGGTCTTGGGTTGGTCTTCTTCTTTAATACTAATCTGATTGAATCCTGAGAAGCCATCTAAAAATGAGTACACCTCTTTACCTGCTACAGCATATAAGATCTCTTCTAAAAAGGGCAAAGGGTAACAATCTTTGATGGTAGCTTTGTTGAGGTCTCGATAGTCAATGCAAATTCTTAAAGCACCACTTTTCTTCTCCACAGGAACAATACAAGATACCCATTCTGGATTAATAATTTCAATAATAACACCTGCATCCAACATATTATCCAATTCATCTTTAATTAGTCCCATTAGTGAGGCATTAATCCTTCTTAATTTTTGAAAAACAGGTTTACAACCTTCTTTAATCTTAATTTCAAATTGACATACATCAGTTTTGATACCTGATAGCTCTGAATAATCCCAAGCAAATACATCTTTCCTTTCTTCAAAAAAACACTTGTATGTTTCTTTGTTTTGATAATCAATCAAATCCCCAACAAACAAGGTTCGAGTCTTACCATTCTTAGTGATTACAATCTCTTCAGTCTCCTTTTTTTTTTTTTTTTTTTTTTTTTCGATGCATCAATGGTCAAAATAGGACAGAGTGCTTTTACCTCATTGTCATCAAGATCATCTTCAGGAATAGCTCCCTCAGTTAAATGTGACATGAGAGTCTCCCTACACAAAGCATCAGCTTCAAAATTTTGTTCTCTGGGGATATGAGTGATTTCCCATGAAGCAAAACTCGAGAGCACTCCCATTGCTTGATTCTTCAAGAGCTCCATATCTGCATTTTTTGTTTGATAGTCTCCTCAAACTTGTCTCATGATTAATTGTGAATCACCATAAATGTGAATATTGGCAATATTCATAGATTTAGCTTCCTGGAGACCTGCAATCAAAGCTTTATATTCTGCCACATTAGAAGTGACTTGAGGAAAGATCCTTCCTACTTTAGCTAAAAGTTTGTGAGAAGAGTCTTTCAAAATAGCAGCAGATGATGCAACATTTAATTTTTTAGAGATACCTCCATCAAACCATAAGAACCCTGTTGGTCCTTGTATGCTGAGAGGTGCACTTTCCATAATAAGAGGAACCATCTCATATTTTCTTGGTCTTATATTTTTTTACCTCAAGATCCCAAAGGTTCTTCAATTAGCATTTCTTTAATAAAATGTACCTCTTCCTTGGAGTCATAGGAGCCCTCTTGGTTATAAATTGTAGCAGTCTGAGAGCCATTGGAGATGGTACATCTCCCTTGACACCAAACTGGCCTGGCATCCACAAGTATAACCATCTCCTTCCTAAAAGTAAGTCATAGATATCAAATTCATCTCCTATATCTTCAAAAGCCACCACAATAAAGTTAGCAGCCACAAGATTATGCCTTCGTGTTAACAGGCACTTTAGTCACCACACCAATAGGAGAAATCTTAGCATTATAAAAAGATTTTAATAACATAGAAGCTTTCTTATCCACCTCAAAACCACATTTCTTCATAATATGATATGGCATGATATTTAGAGGGGAACCCCCATCAAGTAACACATTAGAGAAAGTATACCCTCCTAAAGCAGCTGAACATGTGAATGCTCCAGGGTCTTCTTCATGCTGTGCTAGAATAAGGTCAGTGGCATCAGTAAAATTCACACAAGCATTTAATACCTCACCATTGGTTTGCTGAAGTACCCTTTTTCTATAACTAGGTGCAATCTTTAATAAAGTAAAAAGGTCCACACTCACCTTAGAATTTTTAAGCAAAACATCTACCTCATCAAAATCTTGATCTTTCTTACCATATTTTTGCTGAGGGGGTGGAGCTATGGTTTGAGCAGGTGATTCTACTACAGTGTGGTACAGGCCCGGCAAGAGAATGCCTACTTGGTTCAAAGATGTACTTGAGCTTCATTCATGCTTCTAGTTTGCACCACCATAACTTCTTCTCATTTAGGAGCTTCAGTAGCTTGAATAAATCTTATAGAGGTGCTTGGTTCAGCAAATCTCACGGGGGTTTGGACTCTGGTCTCTTCTCTTTTTCCGCTTAGCAAAATATTTCTTAACAAGACACCTAGCATCAAGATGGCCAACCTCTTTACAAAAAGAACAAACAGACATTCCTTTCCAAAGTGGCCTTTCCTATTACATTTGGGGCACACTTGCCAATAGCATATTTCTGATGGGTGAGAATTCCTATTGCAATGAATACATTCTGGGGTAAGTTTTACCTGTTCTTGCAGCCTTGAGTTCAACCAATTGTTTGGTTATTTCGCTAAGGCTTCAAGAAACCTTGGATAGGTCCGACTTGACTTCTGCAACTTGAGAATTGGCTTCCTCCTCTTTGGATTTCTTTTTCTCTTTTGTATGGCATAAACCGGAATAGAAGGGTGATGATCATAATGTGCATCAAAAGAGCATCGTGGTAAAACGGGTCGAGTATGATGAGGAGCATAATGCTTATCGTGCAAAGTAGAGAGCATCCGGTTAGATCGATGGTTTTGGCAAAGACTTTGTAAATGGAATCAAACCCTTCAGCAGCCTTTGGATTTTGAGCAACTTTCTTTGGATATCTGGTCTTCTTTGCAGACCATTAATAAAGGCAGTAACTAAAAACAGAGTTGGGATGGTAACTTGTGCTTTTTGACACCTGCTCATGAATGTACTAAACCTCTCCTTGTACTGATTCACGCTTTCTCCTGCATGTATAGAAAAACCTTGCAATTCATTAACCAAATCTTGTGGAGCAGCTAACTTACCAAATCTATCCAGAAACTTCTTGACAGGTTCATCCCATGAAGTGGTACCCATTAACTTCTCATAAGTTAACCAAGTACCAGCTTCACTCTCATCTTTGAAACATTTTTCAAATTCTGAAAGCTTGCATCCTTTCTTGAAACCATAATCCCTGTAATAGTCTTCAAATATTCTCAAAACGTGGTTAGCACTCATGCTGGAATCAAAGGTAGGCAAGGGAACAGGGACATTCAACTCAAACTGGTATGGCATGTTTTGAAGTAAGCTAGTTGAGAAACTTGAAGGCAATGGCCTTTCTCTGCAATGATCTGATACATCAGCATCTTCCAATGGTTCTGATTCTGCTGGAAATTTTTGCTTTGGAGCCATGAGTTCTGAGATCCAGGAAGATCTCGGTAGGACCTCCAAGATGTTGACCCTAAACCTGGCTTAAAGGTCAACCACAAGGATCCAACTTGAGTTTTCACTCAAATTGGGGTTAGAACCTCCAGATCACTTAAGGTGATCACTCTATGCAAGAAAATTTCAAAGAAAAGTTCAAAAAGTTCGAGTTCTATACCTTTCCCATTTTCAAAAAGTGGCACCTTTGCCAAAACAATTGTGGTGTTGGAATGCAGATTGACTTTTCGAGTCGACATCTTGTAGACTTGGTCAAAAAGTTGTAGATACTCAACAAGAAAGTCTCCACCAAGTCGAGATTTAATCTGTGAGTTATTCGAAGTTCAAAGTGGGGTCAAATTTTGGTCAATAGAGGTCAAATGTGGGAAACAAAGGATCGAGATTGAGTTTTGGAGTTGCCCATCACTTTTTTGAGAATTTCCAAAGCAGGTAGGTTGCAATGGTGCTAGGGAAGAGAGGCAAGCAGTCAAATCCTCATTTGGAGGTGTAGAGGTATTTTTTGTGACTGGATTTGGCAAAATACAGTAAAAAACAGTTCAAACCCGAGAGCAATATTTTTGAATTTGATCTATACTTGGTATTTTTGAATGATTCCAACTCCCTTGGCTTTCTTAAAACCCCAGGATAGGTGGGTCAAGGTGTTAAAAACACTCAGGGATTTTTCTATATGATGTTTTGTGGCAAGAATTACTAAGGAAAATATCAGAGACAAATTCAACAACTTGACAGTCCATTTGGATTAATATGAAGGTAAATATATCAAGATAACAATAGATAAGGATGCTTCATAGCTTCAAGTACAAGAAAATAATCATCAAAAGTCATAAGGTAATTTCTGAAAGTAATGTCAACTAAATCTTGTAGATCCAGTTGAGGAGAGCTCAAGAACTTCAAGGATCATCCAGATCTTGCTCAGCAATGATCAATGTATGATCTGAATACTTCAGGCCTTCAAAATTTTCTGATCCAGCCCCATACATATTTTCAAATTTAGTGGTTCCGCATCTTAGGGCTTGATTTGTGGTTCATTAAGTTTAGGAGCAGCGGAATCCAATAATAGCAGGGGTTAGGAAGGCGGTAGAGTTGATTCCGGCACGATTTCTGCAGTTCCAGAGATTTAGGGTTCATGGCCGTATATTTCGGGGAATTTCCGCGATACGGTTCGCGTATTTCCCTTAGATATGCTGGGAATATTCCTGTATTTGGGATGTTTTGAAAGTTTTTCCATGGTTCAAACTTAAGGCTCCTATTTTCTTGAAGTTTTATGCACGCTTAGACCATGGTATCAAACACCCATAACCTAATTTGAAGTTCTTAGGACCATGAGACCAATTTGAGGGAGTGGGGAACCAACAAGGGTTTAGCCATAAGATAGGAGGTAAAAAATAGAGATTGGCCATGGGGGCAACAAGGGTTCATGTGGATGGTGGAGATAGATGATAATAAGATATGGACGTAGAAAAAACAAGGTCCATGATTAAGCAAGGTATGGAGTAAGTGTTTATGGCAAGGAAAAGGCAAATGTGGAGGGCAATGGTGCAAAAGTGGTTAGGAAGAATGAATAAGGGAGATGTCATGGGAAAATTAACAAATGATGGTAATAAGATAGGTTGGGGGATATAAGAAGGGAAAAATGGCTAAACAAGGTGACAAGGGTGGAACCATATAAGGGAATCTTCCAAACTTTAACTTCCAAACTTCGAGCAATATCTTCCAAACTTCATAACCCAGAATCTTCTAGAGCATATTCCTGACTAAGCATTTGACCCCAAATAAAATACCTCTTGTGAAGTTTGAACCTTGAGCATTGTTTGACTTGAAGCATGAACATCTTTTGACCTCCATAACAATGTTGACTGACAAGAATCTTCCAAGCTTTGACCTAGTCTTCTAAAATGAATTGACCTAGTTTGAACATATAGATCTCCATTAGCATGTTGCCCTTTGGGGGCAACATCTCGCCAAAACAAAAGAATGGCTGGTCCCCTCAGCCATAAGGGGTCTTCAATCTTGTACCAAGGTGCTTGAGTGAGAATCATAGTAGAGAGAGAGTGTAATGTGCAAGTGTTAAAGGAATAGAAATGAATGTGGTGGGGGGAATGTGAATGGAATATGATAGGTGGAAAAGAATGAGGATGAATGTAAATATGATGGAAAACTGCTACAATTTATAACCAAGAGGCTATGACTCCAAGGAAGAGGTACATTTTATTAAAGAAATGCTAATTGAAGAACCTTTGGGATCTTACAGGGTAAAAAATATAAGACCAAGAAAATATGAGATGGTTCCTCTTATTATGGAAAGTGCACCTCTCAGCATACAAGGACCAACAGGGTTCTTATGGTTTGATGGAGGTATCTCTAAAAAATTAAATGTTGCATCATCTGCTGCTATTTTGAAAGACTCTTCTCACAAACTTTTAGCTAAAGTAGGAAGGATCTTTCCTCAAGTCACTTCTAATGTGGCAGAATATAAAGCTTTGATTGCAGGTCTCCAGGAAGCTAAATCTATGAATATTGCCAATATTCACATTTATGGTGATTCACAATTAATCTGCAGACAAGTTTCAGGAGACTATCAAACAAAAAATGCAGATATGGAGCTCTTGAAGAATCAAGCAATGGGAGTGCTCTCGAGTTTTGCTTCATGGGAAATCACTCATATCCCCAGAGAACAAAATTTTGAAGCTGATGCTTTGTGTAGGGAGACTCTCATGTCACATTTAACTGAGGGAGCTATTCCTGAAGATGATCTTGATGACAATGAGGTAAAAGCACTCTGTCCTATTTTGACCATTGATGCATCAGAAAAAAAAGGAGACTGAAGAGATTGTAATCACTAAGAATGGTAAGACTCGAACCTTGTTTGTTGGGGATTTGATTGATTATCAAAACAAAGAAACATACAAGTGTTTTTTGAAGAAAGGAAAGATGTATTTGCTTGGGATTATTCAGAGCTATCAGGTATCAAAACTGATGTATGTCAATTTGAAATTAAGATTAAAGAAGGTTGTAAACCTGTTTTTCAAAAATTAAGAAGGATTAATGCCTCACTAATGGGACTAATTAAAGATGAATTGGATAATATGTTGGATGCGGGTGTTATTATTGAAATTATTAATCCGAATGGGTATCTTGTATTGTTCCCATGGAGAAGAAAAAGTGGTGCTTTAAGAATTTGCATTGACTATCGAGACCTCAACAAAGCTACCATCAAAGATTGTTACCCTTTGCCCTTTTTAGAAGAGATCTTATATGTTTGAAAGGTGTAAAGAGGTGTACTCATTTTTAGATGGCTTCTCAGATTCAATCAGATTAGTATTAAAGAAGAAGACCAACCCAAGACCTCTTTTTATTACCCCTTGGGGAACTTATGCAATGAAAAGAATGCCTTTTGGGCTAATGAATGCACCTGCTACTTTCCGTAGAGCCATGGATGTTATTTTTAGGCCTATGTCCCCTCAAGAATTCAGAGTTTATTTGGATGACCTTTGTTTAGATCTCACCCTACTAATCATTTGGAATTATTGGCAAAAATATGTTCTTTGTGTAGGGAATCCTTTTCAACCTTAATCCAAAGAAATGTATTTTCTTTGCATCCAAATGACAACTTTTGGGACACGAGGTATCCAACAATGGTGTACAGTGGCACAAGAAAAGGTTGAAGCTCTCAAAAATTGGTGCCCCCCAAAAACTCGAAGCAGTCAAAAGTTTTATTGGCATGACTAGTTTTTCTTAGGACGATATTCCTAATTTTGCTCACATTATAAGTCCTATTTCTAAGTCGACAAGAATAGGCAGGATTTCCAAATCAGAGCAAGTATGTTCCCTCCACACGTGGTCATCGATTGCCAAGAGTCTTTTGAGTTGCTTATAAAGTCCATTTGTGAAGCAACTCTCCTAAAAACCAGATTTGGCCAAGCCATTTGAGGTCTACATTACTATTACTAAAAAGGCCATAGGCTTAGCTATTCTCAAGCAGACAAGCACACCATAGCTTTTGCCGAAAAAATGGGGAGTTCAACTCAAGAAAAGTACACCGGAATGGAGAAGAGTGCTTTGCTCTCATGTTTCTCATTGACGACAAGGTCATTTATTATTGAAGAATTCAGTTCAAGTTTATATGAAGCAAAAATCCAACAGGTTTGTTATTTGGTAAGGCTACCTCTAAACCAAAAATTCAAAGGTGGGCTTGCAAGTTACAAACCTTTGATATTTCTATAAAAAGAGTTACATCAAGTGAAGAGTCCCAGTCTTTATTTACCTTATATTTTCTTTGACCATGAGGATGTAGTAGAAGTTGTTGATTTTGTGGATGCCTTTAGCTTATTTTACGTGCGATGATGATGATGAGCAAGGCCAACAGGATTGGCAGTTGCCTATAAAGAATTTTCTACAATTCAAGGAGATGCCCTCAGGATTGACCTCGAGCCAGCAAAGGAGATTTAAAGAAAAGTGCAGGCAGTTCAAAATGATTAATGATGTTTTATGTAAAGTCAACAGGGATGGACTATTATTGAGGTGTGTCAATGAAGAAGAATCTGCCTTGATCATTAGAGAAATGCATGAAGGAGTATGTGGAGGCCATTTTGCTGGGGATACTACTGCCAAGAAAATTCTCATGTCAGGTTACTATTGGCCTACAATATTTAAAGATTGTTATACTGCTATAAAATCTTGCCACAAGTGCCAAATATTTGGCAAAAGGATCCTTCTCCCAGCTGCACTAAACCCCATAATTTCTCCAGGACCTTTTCAAATTTGGGGATTAGATTATATTGGTCCTATTAACCCCTCTTCTTGAGGGGCAACATCAGCACATTATTATTGTAGCTCTGATTATTTTACCAAATGGGCAGAGGCAATTCCTTTAAGACAAAGCTAATGCCCTACAACATCAAAGTTCTTACATGAGTATATTTGTGCATTTGCTTGGTATTCCTCTACAATTACATTCTGATAGAGGTACTCCTTTTGTGAATGAAGTTATTCTAATTTATTGACCATTCTTAAAGTCAAACATACCAAGAGTTCCTCTTACTATCCCCAAGGTAATGGTCAAGCAAGCTACTAATAAAGATTTGAAGGGCATTTTGCGAAAAACAAAGTGGATGATAATCAAAAAGGATTGGCATGTTAAACTAGTGGATGCCCTATGGGCTTATAGAGTCACCATCAAAGCAGCAACCACTCATACTCCTTTTAACTTAGTTTATGGCATTGAAGCCGGTGCTTCCAGTAGAGCTTGAGCTTCCATCTCCAGGTTAGCTCATAAGTTGTGTTTGCCTTTTGAGTATGCCTTGCGGGGAAAGACCGGATACCCTTTTGCATTTAGAAGAATATAGAATGGAAGCCGAGAATGCTAATTTGCTTAAAAAGCCAAGGATTTGGCTGCTTTCAAAGCCGCTCATAAAATACAAGGGATCTTCAAGACCGAGAATTAGTTCGAAATGGAATAAATCAAGGGAAGATTCAGCTAGTAAGTTTGAAAATCTTTGGGAGGGCCCCTATGAGGTGTTGGAAAATGCAGCACCAATTCTTATTGGTTGAAAGAATTAACTTCGGGGATGCCACTTCCAAATCCTATCAACACTATTCACATGAAGAGGTACTGGGATCAAAGCATTTGCTTGTCCCTTTTATGCTCTAGAATTTAAATAAGTTAGAATTAAAGTTAGACATTAGATAGGTTGGATTTCACCCTGCTTTAAATTTAGAACTAATGTCTTCATTAAGTTTATGTTTGCGTGTTAGTTAGTCAATTATGAAGGATGAGCTATCAAACACCTCGGGACAAGGATTTTTATTAACGCCAAGTGTCATTTGCAGGAGCACCCTTTTTCCATTCTCATTCACCGTCTCATTGTAGTCCCCGCCTCCATTTAGCCATGCTTTCTCATTTTATCTCCCCAAATGTGCACTCGCAAATTCAAACCATCATAGCAGAGTTGCAAGGTATTAAGACTAACTAGTTTGTGTGTTTCCATGACACCATACCCTTTTCCCATCTTTTCATCTGCCATAAGTAGCCCTGCCATCCATTTAAACCTTCTATTCTTGTTCTTTCATTTCCCTAAGAAGAAAGCACTCTGCAATTCAGCTTTTCCATCCTAGCAGAGTTGCTCTTGGAGATATCAAGGAGACACACATTCTTTTGTTTTGGCGGTTTTTCTTCCCCTGGTACATCTCCCTTGACACCGGGCGACTGGCATCCATCCACAAGCTAACCATCTCCTTCCTAAAAGTAAGTCATAGATATCAGATTCATCTCCTATATCTTCAAAAGCCACCACAATAAAGTTAGCAGCTACAGTTATGCCTTCTGTGTTAACAGGCACTTTAGTCACCACACCAATAGGAGAAATCTTAGCATTATAAAAAGATTTTAATAACATAGAAGCTTTCTTATCCACCTCAAAACCACATTTCTTCATAATATGATATGGCATGATATTTAGAGGGGAACCCCCATCAAGTAACACATTAGAGAAAGTAGACCCTCCTAAAGCAAATGAACATGTGAATGCTCCGGGTCTTCTTCATGTTTGTGCTAGAATAAGGTCAGTGGCATCAAGAAAATTCACACAAGCATTTAATACCTCACCATTGGTTTGCTGAAGTACCCTTTTTCTATAACTAGGTGCAATCTTTAATAAAGTAAAAAGGTCCACACTCACCTTAGAATTTTTAAGCAAAACATCTACCTCATCAAAGTCTTGATCTTTCTTACCATATTTTTGCTGAGGGGGTGGAGCTATGGTTTGAGCAGGTGATTCTACTACTACAGGTGGTACAGCCCGGCAAGAGAATGCCTACTTGGTTCAGCATGTACTTGAGCTTCATTCATGCTTCTAGTTTGCACCACCATAACTTCTTCAGATTTAGGAGCTTCTGTAGCTTGAATAAATCTTATAGAGGTGCTTGGTTCAGCAAATCTCACAGGGGGTTTGGACTCGGTCTCTTCTCTTTTTCCCCGCTTAGCAAAATATTTCTTAACAAAGACACCTAGCATCAAGTATGGCCAACCTCTTTACAAAAAGAACAAACAGGACATTCCTTTCCAAAGTGGCCTTTCCTATTACATTTGGGGCACACTTGCCAATAGCATATTTCTGATGGGTGAGAATTCCTATTGCAATGAATACATTCAGGGTAAGTTTTACCATGTTCTTGCAGCCTTGAGTTCAACCAATTGTTTGGTTATTTCGCTAAGGCTTCAAGAACCTTGGATAGGTCCGACTTGACTTCGCAACTTGAGAATTGGCTTCCTCCTCTTTGGATTTCTTTTTCTTTTTGTATGGCATAAACCGGAATAGAAGGGTGATGATCATAATGTGCATCGGAGCATCGTGGTAAAACGGGTCGAGTATGATGAGGAGCATAATGCTTATCGTGCAAAGTAGAGAGCATCCGGTTAGATCGGTGGTTTTGGCAAAGACTTTGTAAATGGAATCAAACCCTTCAAAGAAATTGGATTTTGAGCAACTTTCTTTGGATATCCGGTCTTCTTTGCGCACCATTAATAAAGGCAAGAACTAAAAACAGAGTTGGGATGGTAACTTGTGCTTTTGACACCTGCTCATGAATGTACTAAACCTCTCCTTGTACTGATTCACGCTTTCTCCTGCATGTATAGAAAAAACCTTGCAATTCATTAACCAAATCTTGTGGAGCGACTAACTTACCAAATCTATCCGAAACTTCTTGACAGGGTTCATCCCATGAAGTGGTACCCATTAACTTCTCATAAGTTAACCAAGTACCAGCTTCACTCTCATCTTTGAAACATTTTTCAAATTCTGAAAGCTTGCATCCTTTCTTGAAACCATAATCCCTGTAATAGTCTTCAAATATTCTCAAAACGTGGTTAGCACTCATCTTTGAATCAAAGGTAGGCAAGGGAACAGGGACATTCAACTCAAACCGGTATGGCATGTTTTGAAGTAAGCTAGTTGAGAAACTTGAAGGCAATGGCCTTTCTCTACGCAATGATCTGATACATCAAAGATCTTCCAATGGTTCTCGATTGCTGGAAATTTTTTTGCTTTGGAGCCATGAGTTCCGAGATCCGGAAGATCTCGGTAGGACCTCCAAGATGTTGACCCTAAACCTGGCTTAAAGGTCAACCACAAGGATCCAACTTGAGTTTTCACTCAAATTGGGGTTAGAACCTCCAGATCACTTAAGGTGATCAGTCTATGCAAGAAAATTTCAAAGAAAAGTTCAAAAAGTTCGAGTTCTATACCTTTCCCATTTTCAAAAAGTGGCACCTTTGCCAAAACAATTGTGGTGTTGGAATGCAGATTGACTTTTCGAGTCAGATACTGTAGACTTGGTCAAAAAAGTTGTAGATACTCAACAGTAAAGTCTCTGACCAAGTCAGAGATTTAATCTGTGAGTTATTCGAGTTCAAAGTGGGGTCAAATTTTGGTCAATAGAGGTCAAATGTGGGAAACAGTGATCAGAGATTGAGTTTTGGAGTTGCCCATCACTTTTTTGAGAATTTCCAAAGCAGGTAGGTTGCAATGGTGCTAGGGAAGAGAGGCAAGCAGTCAAATCCTCATTTGGAGGTGTAGAGGTATTTTTTGTGACTGGATTTGGCAAAATACAGTAAAAAACAGTTCAAACCCGAGAGCAATATTTTTGAATTTGATCTATACTTGGTATTTTTGAATGATTCGTTCCAACTCCCTTGGCTTTCTTAAAACCCCAGGATAGGTGGGCTGAAGGTGTTAAAAACACTCAGGGATTTTTCTATATGATGTTTTGTGGCAAGAATTACTAAGGAAAATATCAGAGACAAATTCAACAACTTGACAGTCCATTTGGATTAATATGAAGGTAAATATATCAAGATAACAATAGATAAGGATGCTTCATAGCTTCAAGTACAAGAAAATAATCATCAAAAGTCATAAGGTAATTTCTGAAAGTAATGTCAACTAAATCTTGTAGATCCAGTTGAGGAGAGCTCAAGAACTTCAAGGATCATCCAGATCTTGCTCAGCAATGATCAATGTATGATCTGAATACTTCCAAAGCCTTCAAAATTTTCTCGGATCCAGTTTTCCCATATATATTTTCAAATTTAGTGGTTCCGGCATCTTAGGGCTTGATTTGTGGTTCATTAAGTTTAGGAGCAGCGGGAATCCAATAATAGCAGGGTTAGGAAGGCGGTAGAGTTGATTCCGCACGATTTTTCTGCAGTTCCGAGATTTAGGGTTCATGGTCAGATATTTCGGGGGAATTTCATGATACGGTTCACATTTTCCTTAGATATGCTTGGAATATTCCCCAGATTTGGGATGTTTTGAAAGTTTTTCCATGGTTCAAACTTAAGGCTCCTATTTTCTTGAAGTTTTATGCACGCTTAGACCATGGTATCAAACACCCATAACCTAATTTGAAGTTCTTAGGACCATGAGACCAATTTGAGGGAGTGGGGAACCAACAAGGGTTTAGCCATAAGATAGGAGGTAAAAATAGAGATTGGCCATGGGGGCAACAAGGGTTCATGTGGATGGTGGAGATAGATGATAATAAGATATGGACGTAGAAAAAACAAGGTCCATGATTAAGCAAGGTATGGAGTAAGTGTTTATGGCAAGGAAAAGGCAAATGTGGAGGGCAATGGTGCAAAAGTGGTTAGGAAGAATGAATAAGGGAGATGTCATGGGAAAATTAACAAATGATGGTAATAAGATAGGTTGGGGGATATAAGAAGGGAAAAATGGCTAAACAAGGTGACAAGGGTGGAACCATATAAGGGAATCTTCCAAACTTTAACTTCCAAACTTCGAGCAATATCTTCCAAACTTCATAACCCAGAATCTTCTAGAGCATATTCCTGACTAAGCATTTGATACCCCAAATAAAATACCTCTTGTGAAGTTTGAACCTTGAGCATTGTTTGACTTGAAGCATGAACATCTTTTGACCTCCATAACAATGTTGACTGACAAGAATCTTCCAAGCTTTGACCTAGTCTTCTAAAATGAATTGACCTAGTTTGAACATATAGATCTCCATTAGCATGTTGCCCTTTGGGGGCAACATCTCGCCAAAACAAAAGAATGGCTGGTCCCCTCAGCCATAAGGGGTCTTCAATCTTGTACCAAGGTGCTTGAGTGAGAATCATAGTAGAGAGAGAGTGTAATGTGCAAGTGTTAATGGAATAGAAATGAATGTGGTGGGGGGAATGTGAATGGAATATGATAGGTGGAAAAGAATGAGGATGAATGTAAATATGATGGAATAGTGATGGAAATGGGGTGTATGGGGGGAAGAAAAACCGCCAAAACAAAAGAATGTGTGTCTCCTTGATATCTCCAAGAGCAACTCTGCTAGGATGGAAAAGCTGAATGGCAGAGTGCTTTCTTCTTAGGGAAATGAAAGAACAAGAATAGAAGGTTTAAATGGATGGCGTGGCTACTTATGGCGATGAAAAGATGGGAAAAGGGTGCACCCGCATGGAAACACACAAACTAGTTAGTCTTAATACCTTGCAACTCGCTATGATGGTGAAGCTGAATTTGCAGAGTGCACATTTGGGGAGATAAAATGAGAAAGCATGGCTAAATGGAGGGCAGGACTACAATGAGACAGGTGAATGAGAATGGAAAAAGGGTGCTCCTGCAAATGACACTTGGCAGTTAATAAAAATCCTTGTCCTGAGGCTGTTTGATAGCTCATCCTTCATACTGACTAACCTGCAAACATAAACTTAATGAAGACATTAGTTCTAAATTTAAAACAGGGTGAAATCCAACCTATCTAATGTCTAACTTTAATTCTAACTTATTTAAATTCTAGAGCATAAAAAGGGACAAGCAAATGTGCTGATCCCAGTACCTCTTCAGGTGAATAGTGTTGATAGGATTTGGAAGTGGCATCCCTGAAGTTAATTCTTTCAACCAATAAGAATTGGTGCCTGCAGTTTCCAACACCTCATAGGGGCCCTCCCAAAGATTTTCAAACTTACTAGCTGAATCTTCCCTTGATTTATTCCATTTCAGAACTAATTCTCCAGTCTTGAAGATCCCTTGTATTTTATGAGCAGCTTTGAAAGCAGCCAAATCCTTGGCTTTTTTAAGCAAATTAGCATTCTCAGCTTCCATTCTATATTCTTCTAAATGCAAAAGGGTATCCAGTCTTTCCTGCAAGGCATACTCAAAAGGCAAACACAACTTATGAGCTAACCTCAGAGATGGAAGCTCAAGCTTTCACCGAAGCACAGCTTCAATGCCATAAACTAAGTTAAAAGGAGTATGAGTGGTTGCTGCTTTGATGGTGACTCTATAAGCCCATAGGGCATCCACTAGTTTAACATGCCAATCCTTTTGATTATCATCCACTGTTTTCTGCAAAATGCCCTTCAAATCTTTATTAGTAGCTTCTGCTTGACCATTACCTTGGGGATAGTAAGAGGAACTCTTGGTATGTTTGACTTTAAGAATGGTCAATAAATTAGCAGTAACTTCATTCACAAAAGGAGTACCTCTATCAGAATGTAATTGTAGAGGAATACCAAACCGTGCACAAATATACTCATGTAAGAACTTTGATGTTGTAAGGGCATTAGCCTGTCTCAAAGGAATTGCCTCTGCCCATTTGGTAAAATAATCTGTAGCTACAATAATGTGTTGATGTTGCCCTGCAGAAGAGGGGTTAATAGGACCAATATAATCTAATCCCCAAATTTGAAAAGGTCCTGGAGAAATTATGGGGTTTAGTGCAGCTGGGAGAAGGATCCTTTTGCCAAATATTTGGCACTTGTGGCAAGATTTTATAGCAGTATAACAATCTTTAAATATTGTAGGCCAATAGTAACCTGACCTGAGAATTTTCTTGGCAGTAGTATCCCCAGCAAAATGGCCTCCACATACTCCTTCATGCATTTCTCTAATGATCAGGGCAGATTCTTCTTCATTGACACACCTCAATAATAGTCCATCCCTGTTGACTTTACATAAAACATCATTAATCATTTTGAACTGCCTGCACTTTTCTTTAAATCTCCTTTGCTGGCTCGAGGTCAATCCTGAGGGCATCTCCTTGAATTGTAGAAAATTCTTTATAGGCAACTGCCAATCCTGTTGGCCTTGCTCATCATCATCTGCCTGTAAATAAGCTAAGGCATCCACAAAATCAACAACTTCTACTACATCCTCATGGTCAAAGAAAATATAAGGTAAATAAAGACTGGGACTCTTCACTTGATGTAACTCTTTTATAGAAATATCAAAGGTTTGTAACTTGCAAGCCCACCTTTGAATTTTTGGTTTAGAGGTAGCCTTACCAAATAACAAACCTGTTGGATTTTGCTTCATATAAACTTGAACTGAATTCTTCAATAATAAATGACCTTGTCTGTCAATGAGAAACATGAGAGCAGCAGCACTCTTCTCCATTCTGGTGTACTTTTCTTCAGTTGAACTCCACCGCTTGTTTGGGCAAAAGCTATGGTGTGCTTGTCCCTGCAGAATAGCTAAGCCTATGGCCTTTTAGTAATAGTAATGTAGACCTCAAATGGCTTGGCCAAATCTGGTTTTTAGGAGAGTTGCTTCACAAATGGACTTTATAAGCAACTCAAAAGACTCTTGGCAATCTGATGACCACGTGACAGGAACATACTTGCTCTCAGATTTGGAAATCCTGCCTATTCTTGTCAGCTTAGAAATAGGACTTATAATGTGAGCAAAATTAGGAATATACGTCCTAAGAAAACTAGTCATGCCAATAAAACTTTTGACCTGCTTCGAGTTTTTGGGGGGCACCAATTTTTTGAGAGCTTCAACCTTTTCTTGTGCCACACATACACCATTGTTGGATACCTCGTGTCCCAAAAGTTGTCATTTGATGCAAAGAAAATACATTTCTTTGGATTAAGGTTGACTCGATTCCCTACACAAAGAACATATTTTTGCCAATAATTCCAAATGATTAGTAGGGTGAGATCCTAAACAAAGGTCATCCAAATAAACTCTGAATTCTTGAGGGGACATAGGCCTAAAAATAACATCCATGGCTCTCTGGAAAGTAGCAGGTGCATTCATTAGCCCAAAAGGCATTCTTTTCATTGCATAAGTTCCCCAAGGGGTAATAAAAGAGGTCTTGGGTTGGTCTTCTTCTTTAATACTAATCTGATTGAATCCTGAGAAGCCATCTAAAAATGAGTACACCTCTTTACCTGCTACAAAGATATAAGATCTCTTCTAAAAGGGCAAAGGGTAACAATCTTTGATGGTAGCTTTGTTGAGGTCTCGATAGTCAATGCAAATTCTTAAAGCACCACTTTTCTTCTCCACAGGAACAATACAAGATACCCATTCTGGATTAATAATTTCAATAATAACACCTGCATCCAACATATTATCCAATTCATCTTTAATTAGTCCCATTAGTGAGGCATTAATCCTTCTTAATTTTTGAAAAACAGGTTTACAACCTTCTTTAATCTTAATTTCAAATTGACATACATCAGTTTTGATACCTGATAGCTCTGAATAATCCCAAGCAAATACATCTTTCCTTTCTTCAAAAAACACTTGTATGTTTCTTTGTTTTGATAATCAATCAAATCCCCAACAAACAAGGTTCGAGTCTTACCATTCTTAGTGATTACAATCTCTTCAGTCTCCTTTTTTTTCTGATGCATCAATGGTCAAAATAGGACAGAGTGCTTTTACCTCATTGTCATCAAGATCATCTTCAGGAATAGCTCCCTCAGTTAAATGTGACATGAGAGTCTCCCTACACAAAGCATCAGCTTCAAAATTTTGTTCTCTGGGGATATGAGTGATTTCCCATGAAGCAAAACTTCGAGAGCACTCCCATTGCTTGATTCTTCAAGAGCTCCATATCTGCATTTTTGTTTGATAGTCTCCTTGAAACTTGTCTGCAGATTAATTGTGAATCACCATAAATGTGAATATTGGCAATATTCATAGATTTAGCTTCCCGGAGACCTGCAATCAAAGCTTTATATTCTCGCCACATTAGAAGTGACTTGAGGAAAGATCCTTCCTACTTTAGCTAAAAGTTTGTGAGAAGAGTCTTTCAAAATAGCGGCAGATGATGCAACATTTAATTTTTAGAGATACCTCCATCAAACCATAAGAACCCCGTTGGTCCTTGTATCTTTGAGAGGTGCACTTTCCATAATAAGAGGAACCATCTCATATTTTCTTGGTCTTATATTTTTTACCCCCTCAGTAAGATCCCAAAGGTTCTTCAATTAGCATTTCTTTAATAAAATGTACCTCTTCCTTGGAGTCATAGGAGCCCTCTTGGTTATAAATTGTAGCGGTCGAGAGCCATTGGAGATGGTACATCTCCCTTGACACCAGACTGGCCCGGCATCCACAAGTGGCTAACCATCTCCTTCCTAAAAGTAAGTCATAGATATCAGATTCATCTCCTATATCTTCAAAAAGCCACCACAATAAAGTTAGCAGCTTCTGCTTATGCCTTCGTGTTAACAGGCACTTTAGTCACCACACCAATAGGAGAAATCTTAGCATTATAAAAAAGATTTTAATAACATAGAAGCTTTCTTATCCACCTCAAAACCACATTTCTTCATAATATGATATGGCATGATATTTAGAGGGGAACCCCATCAAGTAACACATTAGAGAAAGTATACCCTCCTAAAGCAGCTGAACATGTGAATGCTCCGGGGGTCTTCTTCATGTTTGTGCTAGAATAAGGTCGATGGCATCAGTAAAATTCACACAAGCATTTAATACCTCACCATTGGTTTGCTGAAGTACCCTTTTTCTATAACTAGGTGCAATCTTTAATAAAGTAAAAAGGTCCACACTCACCTTAGAATTTTTAAGCAAAACATCTACCTCATCAAAGTCTTGATCTTTCTTACCATATTTTTGCTTTGGGGGTGGAGCTATGGTTTGAGCAGTGATTCTACTACAGTGTGGTACAGGCCCGGCAAGAGAATGCCTACTTGGTTCAAAGATGTACTTGAGCTTCATTCATGCTTCTAGTTTGCACCACCATAACTTCTTCAGATTTAGGAGCTTCAGTAGCTTGAATAAATCTTATAGAGGTGCTTGGTTCAGCAAATCTCACGGGGGGTTTGGACTCGGTCTCTTCTCTTTTTCCCTTAGCAAAATATTTCTTAACAAAGACACCTAGCATCAAGATGGCCAACCTCTTTACAAAAAGAACAAACAAGACATTCCTTTCCAAAGTGGCCTTTCCTATTACATTTGGGGCACACTTGCCAATAGCATATTTCTGATGGGTGAGAATTCCTATTGCAATGAATACATTCGGGTAAGTTTTACCTGTTCTTGCAGCCTTGAGTTCAACCAATTGTTTGGTTATTTACGCTAAGGCTTCAAGAACCTTGGATAGGTCCGACTTGACTTCGCAACTTGAGAATTGGCTTCCTCCTCTTTGGATTTCTTTTTTTCTCTTTTTGTATGGCATAAACCGGAATAGAAGGGTGATGATCATAATGTGCATCAAGAGCATCGTGGTAAAACGGGTCGAGTATGATGAGGAGCATAATGCTTATCGTGCAAAGTAGAGAGCATCCGGGTTAGATCGGTGGTTTTGGCAAAGACTTTGTAAATGGAATCAAACCCTTCAAAGAGCTTGGATTTTGAGCAACTTTCTTTGGATATCCGGTCTTCTTTGCACCATTAATAAAGGCAAGAACTAAAAAACAGAGTTGGGATGGTAACTTGTGCTTTTGACACCTGCTCATGAATGTACTAAACCTCTCCTTGTACTGATTCACGCTTTCTCCTGCATGTATAGAAAAACCTTGCAATTCATTAACCAAATCTTGTGGAGCAGCTAACTTACCAAATCTTGTGGAGCAGCTTCTTGATAGGTTCATCCCATGAAGTGGTACCCATTAACTTCTCATAAGTTAACCAAGTACCAGCTTCACTCTCATCTTTGAAACATTTTTCAAATTCTGAAAGCTTGCATCCTTTCTTGAAACCATAATCCCTGTAATAGTCTTCAAATATTCTCAAAACGTGGTTAGCACTCATGCTGGAATCAAAGGTAGGCAAGGGAACAGGGACATTCAACTCAAACTGGTATGGCATGTTTTGAAGTAAGCTAGTTGAGAAACTTGAAGGCAATGGCCTTTCTCTCGCAATGATCCGATACATCAAAGATCTTCCAATGGTTCTGATTCTGCTGGAAATTTTTGCTTTGGAGCCATGAGTTCTGAGATCCAGGAAGATCTCGATAGGACCTCCAAGATGTTGACCCTAAACCTGGCTTAAAGGTCAACCACAAGGATCCAACTTGAGTTTTCACTCAAATTGGGGTTAGAACCTCCAGATCACTTAAGGTGATCACTCTATGCAAGAAAATTTCAAAGAAAAGTTCAAAAAGTTCGAGTTCTATACCTTTCCCATTTTCAAAAAGTGGCACCTTTGCCAAAACAATTGTGGTGTTGGAATGCAGATTGACTTTTCGAGTCAGATACTGTAGACTTGGTCAAAAAAGTTGTAGATACTCAACAGTAAAGTCTCTGACCAAGTCAGAGATTTAATCTGTGAGTTATTCGAGTTCAAAGTGGGGTCAAATTTTGGTCAATAGAGGTCAAATGTGGGAAACAAAGGATCGAGATTGAGTTTTGGAGTTGCCCATCACTTTTTTGAGAATTTCCAAAGCAGGTAGGTTGCAATGGTGCTAGGGAAGAGAGGCAAGCAGTCAAATCCTCATTTGGAGGTGTAGAGGTATTTTTTGTGACTGGATTTGGCAAAATACAGTAAAAAACAGTTCAAACCCGAGAGCAATATTTTTGAATTTGATCTATACTTGGTATTTTTGAATGATTCCAACTCCCTTGGCTTTCTTAAAACCCCAGGATAGGTGGGCTGAAGGTGTTAAAAACACTCAGGGATTTTTCTATATGATGTTTTGTGGCAAGAATTACTAAGGAAAATATCAGAGACAAATTCAACAACTTGACAGTCCATTTGGATTAATATGAAGGTAAATATATCAAGATAACAATAGATAAGGATGCTTCATAGCTTCAAGTACAAGAAAATAATCATCAAAAGTCATAAGGTAATTTCTGAAAGTAATGTCAACTAAATCTTGTAGATCCAGTTGAGGAGAGCTCAAGAACTTCAAGGATCATCCAGATCTTGCTCAGCAATGATCAATGTATGATCTGAATACTTCTGGGCCTTCAAAATTTTCTCGGATCCAGTTTTCCCATATATATTTTCAAATTTAGTGGTTCCGGCATCTTAGGGCTTGATTTGTGGTTCATTAAGTTTAGGAGCAGTGGGAATCCAATAATAGCAGGGTTAGGAAGGCGGTAGAGTTGATTCCGGCACGATTTCTGCAGTTCCAGAGATTTAGGGTTCATGGCCGTATATTTCGGGGAATTTCCGCGATACGGTTCGCGTATTTCCCTTAGATATGCTGGGAATATTCCTGTATTTGGGATGTTTTGAAAGTTTTTCCATGGTTCAAACTTAAGGCTCCTATTTTCTTGAAGTTTTATGCACGCTTAGACCATGGTATCAAACACCCATAACCTAATTTGAAGTTCTTAGGACCATGAGACCAATTTGAGGGAGTGGGGAACCAACAAGGGTTTAGCCATAAGATAGGAGGTAAAAAATAGAGATTGGCCATGGGGGCAACAAGGGTTCATGTGGATGGTGGAGATAGATGATAATAAGATATGGACGTAGAAAAAACAAGGTCCATGATTAAGCAAGGTATGGAGTAAGTGTTTATGGCAAGGAAAAGGCAAATGTGGAGGGCAATGGTGCAAAAGTGGTTAGGAAGAATGAATAAGGGAGATGTCATGGGAAAATTAACAAATGATGGTAATAAGATAGGTTGGGGGATATAAGAAGGGAAAAATGGCTAAACAAGGTGACAAGGGTGGAACCATATAAGGGAATCTTCCAAACTTTAACTTCCAAACTTCGAGCAATATCTTCCAAACTTCATAACCCAGAATCTTCTAGAGCATATTCCTGACTAAGCATTTGACCCCAAATAAAATACCTCTTGTGAAGTTTGAACCTTGAGCATTGTTTGACTTGAAGCATGAACATCTTTTGACCTCCATAACAATGTTGACTGACAAGAATCTTCCAAGCTTTGACCTAGTCTTCTAAAATGAATTGACCTAGTTTGAACATATAGATCTCCATTAGCATGTTGCCCTTTGGGGGCAACATCTCGCCAAAACAAAAGAATGGCTGGTCCCCTCAGCCATAAGGGGTCTTCAATCTTGTACCAAGGTGCTTGAGTGAGAATCATAGTAGAGAGAGAGTGTAATGTGCAAGTGTTAATGGAATAGAAATGAATGTGGTGGGGGGAATGTGAATGGAATATGATAGGTGGAAAAGAATGAGGATGAATGTAAATATGATGGAATAGTGATGGAAATGGGGTGTATGGGGGGAAGAAAAACCGCCAAAACAAAAGAATGTGTGTCTCCTTGATATCTCCAAGAGCAACTCTGCTAGGATGGAAAAGCTGAATTGCAGAGTGCTTTCTTCTTAGGGAAATGAAAGAACAAGAATACAAGGTTTAAATGGATGGCAGGGCTACTTATGGCAGATGAAAAGATGGGAAAAGGGTGCACCTGTCATGGAAACACACAAACTAGTTAGTCTTAATACCTTGCAACTCTGCTATGATGGTGAAGCTGAATTTGCAGAGTGCACATTTGGGGAGATAAAATGAGAAAGCATGGCTAAATGGAGGGCAGGACTACAATGAGACAGGTGAATGAGAATGGAAAAAGGGTGCTCCTGCAAATGACACTTGGCAGTTAATAAAAATCCTTGTCCTGAGGCTGTTTGATAGCTCATCCTTCATACTGACTAACCTGCAAACATAAACTTAATGAAGACATTAGTTCTAAATTTAAAACAGGGTGAAATCCAACCTATCTAATGTCTAACTTTAATTCTAACTTATTTAAATTCTAGAGCATAAAAAGGGACAAGCAAATGTGCTGATCCCAGTACCTCTTCAGGTGAATAGTGTTGATAGGATTTGGAAGTGGCATCCCTGAAGTTAATTCTTTCAACCAATAAGAATTGGTGCCTGCAGTTTCCAACACCTCATAGGGGCCCTCCCAAAGATTTTCAAACTTACTAGCTGAATCTTCCCTTGATTTATTCCATTTCAGAACTAATTCTCCAGTCTTGAAGATCCCTTGTATTTTATGAGCAGCTTTGAAAGCAGCCAAAATCCTTGGCTTTTTAAGCAAATTAGCATTCTCAGCTTCCATTCTATATTCTTCTAAATGCAAAAGGGTATCCAGTCTTTCCTGCAAGGCATACTCAAAAGGCAAACACAACTTATGAGCTAACCTCAGAGATGGAAGCTCAAGCTCTACTGGAAGCACAGCTTCAATGCCATAAACTAAGTTAAAAGGAGTATGAGTGGTTGCTGCTTTGATGGTGACTCTATAAGCCCATAGGGCATCCACTAGTTTAACATGCCAATCCTTTTGATTATCATCCACTGTTTTCTGCAAAATGCCCTTCAAATCTTTATTAGTAGCTTCTGCTTGACCATTACCTTGGGGATAGTAAGAGGAACTCTTGGTA
Organism: Isoetes taiwanensis; assembly: GCA_021234155.1. Classification (NCBI taxonomy): domain Eukaryota; kingdom Viridiplantae; phylum Streptophyta; class Lycopodiopsida; order Isoetales; family Isoetaceae; genus Isoetes; species Isoetes taiwanensis. Next base: position 10,473,301 of record JAJEKV010000046.1, on the reverse strand, counting down.
TGTTTGACTTTAAGAATGGTCAATAAATTAGCAGTAACTTCATTCACAAAAGGAGTACCTCTATCAGAATGTAATTGTAGAGGAATACCAAACCGTGCACAAATATACTCATGTAAGAACTTTGATGTTGTAAGGGCATTAGCCTGTCTCAAAGGAATTGCCTCTGCCCATTTGGTAAAATAATCTGTAGCTACAATAATGTGTTGATGTTGCCCTCAGCGTAAGAGGGGTTAATAGGACCAATATAATCTAATCCCCAAATTTGAAAAGGTCCTGGAGAAATTATGGGGTTTAGTGCAGCTGGGAGAAGGATCCTTTTGCCAAATATTTGGCACTTGTGGCAAGATTTTATAGCAGTATAACAATCTTTAAATATTGTAGGCCAATAGTAACCTGACCTGAGAATTTTCTTGGCAGTAGTATCTCCAGCAAAATGGCCTCCACATACTCCTTCATGCATTTCTCTAATGATCAGGGCAGATTCTTCTTCATTGACACACCTCAATAATAGTCCATCCCCTCGTTGACTTTACATAAAACATCATTAATCATTTTGAACTGCCTGCACTTTTCTTTAAATCTCCTTTGTTTGGCTCGAGGTCAATCCTGAGGGCATCTCCTTGAATTGTAGAAAATTCTTTATAGGCAACTGCCAATCCTGTTGGCCTTGCTCATCATCATCTGCCTGTAAATAAGCTAAGGCATCCACAAAATCAACAACTTCTACTACATCCTCATGGTCAAAGAAAATATAAGGTAAATAAAGACTGGGACTCTTCACTTGATGTAACTCTTTTATAGAAATATCAAAGGTTTGTAACTTGCAAGCCCACCTTTGAATTTTTGGTTTAGAGGTAGCCTTACCAAATAACAAACCCATTGGATTTTGCTTCATATAAACTTGAACTGAATTCTTCAATAATAAATGACCTTTGTCCAATCAATGAGAAACATGAGAGCAGCAGCAAAGACTCTTCTCCATTCGTGTGTACTTTTCTTCAGTTGAACTCCACTTGTTTCTTTGGCAAAAGCTATGATGTGCTTGTCCTGCAGAATAGCTAAGCCTATGGCCTTTTTAGTAATAGTAATGTAGACCTCAAATGGCTTGGCCAAATCTGGTTTTTTTAGGAGAGTTGCTTCACAAATGGACTTTATAAGCAACTCAAAAGACTCTTGGCAATCTGATGACCACGTGACAGGAACATACTTGCTCTCAGATTTGGAAATCCTGCCTATTCTTGTCAGCTTAGAAATAGGACTTATAATGTGAGCAAAATTAGGAATATACATCCTAAGAAAACTAGTCATGCCAATAAAACTTTTGACCTACTTCGAGTTTTTGGAAGGCACCAGTTTTTTGAGAGCTTCAACCTTTTCTTGTGCCACCTGTATACCATTGTTGGATACCTCGTGTCCCAAAAGTTGTCCTTTGGATTCAAAAAAAATACATTTCTTTGGATTAAGGTTGACTCCAGATTCCCTACACAAAGAACATATTTTTGCCAACAATTCCAAATGATTAGTAGGGTGAGATCCTAAACAAAGGTCATCCAAATAAACTCTGAATTCTTGAGAAGACATAGGCCTAAAAATAACATCCATGGCTCTCTGGAAAGTAGCAGGTGCATTCATTAGTCCAAAAGGCATCCTTTTCATTGCATAAGTTCCCCAAGGGGTAATAAAAGAGGTCTTGGGTTGGTCTTCTTCTTTAATACTAATCTGATTGAATCCTGAGAAGCCATCTAAAAATGAGTACACCTCTTTACCTGCTACAGCATATAAGATCTCTTCTAAAAAGGGCAAAGGGTAACAATCTTTGATGGTAGCTTTGTTGAGGTCTCGATAGTCAATGCAAATTCTTAAAGCACCACTTTTCTTCTCCACAGGAACAATACAAGATACCCATTCTGGATTAATAATTTCAATAATAACACCTGCATCCAACATCTTATCCAATTCATCTTTAATTAGTCCCATTAGTGAAGCATTAATCCTTCTTAATTTTTGAAAAACAGGTTTACAACCTTCTTTAATCTTAATTTCAAATTGACATACATCAGTTTTGATACCTGATAGCTCTGAATAATCCCAAGCAAATACATCTTTCCTTTCTTCAAAAAACACTTGTATGTTTCTTTGTTTTGATAATCAATCAAATCCCCAACAAACAAGGTTCGAGTCTTACCATTCTTAGTGATTACAATCTCTTCAGTCTCCTTTTTTTTCTGATGCATCAATGGTCAAAATAGGACAGAGTGCTTTTACCTCATTGTCATCAAGATCATCTTCAGAATAGCTCCCTCGCTTAAATGTGACATGAGAGTCTCCCTACACAAAGCATCAGCTTCAAAATTTTGTTCTCTGGGGATATGAGTGATTTCCCATGAAGCAAAACTCGAGAGCACTCCCATTGCTTGATTCTTCAAGAGCTCCATATCTGCATTTTTTGTTTGATAGTCTCCTGAAACTTGTCTGCAGATTAATTGTGAATCACCATAAATGTGAATATTGGCAATATTCATAGATTTAGCTTCCTGGAGACCTGCAATCAAAGCTTTATATTCTGCCACATTAGAAGTGACTTGAGGAAAGATCCTTCCTACTTTAGCTAAAAGTTTGTGAGAAGAGTCTTTCAAAATAGCAGCAGATGATGCAACATTTAATTTTTTAGAGATACCTCCATCAAACCATAAGAACCCTGTTGGTCCTTGTATGCTGAGAGGTGCACTTTCCATAATAAGAGGAACCATCTCATATTTTCTTGGTCTTATATTTTTTACCCTGTAAGATCCCAAAGGTTCTTCAATTAGCATTTCTTTAATAAAATGTACCTCTTCCTTGGAGTCATAGGAGCCCTCTTGGTTATAAATTGTAGCAGTCTGAGAACCATTGGAGATGGTACATCTCCCTTGAGACCAGACTGGCCTGGCATCCACAGTGGCTAACCATCTCCTTCCTAAAAGTAAGTCATAGATATCAGATTCATCTCCTATATCTTCAAAAGCCACCACAATAAAGTTAGCAGCTACAGTTATGCCTTCTGTGTTAACAGGCACTTTAGTCACCACACCAATAGGAGAAATCTTAGCATTATAAAAAGATTTTAATAACATAGAAGCTTTCTTATCCACCTCAAAACCACATTTCTTCATAATATGATATGGCATGATATTTAGAGGGGAACCCCCATCAAGTAACACATTAGAGAAAGTATACCCTCCTAAAGCAGCTGAACATGTGAATGCTCCAGGGTCTTCTTCATGCTGTGCTAGAATAAGGTCAGTGGCATCAGTAAAATTCACACAAGCATTTAATACCTCACCATTGGTTTGCTGAAGTACCCTTTTTCTATAACTAGGTGCAATCTTTAATAAAGTAAAAAGGTCCACACTCACCTTAGAATTTTTAAGCAAAACATCTACCTCATCAAAGTCTTGATCTTTCTTACCATATTTTTGCTGAGGGGGTGGAGCTATGGTTTGAGCAGGTGATTCTACTACAGGTGGTACAGGCCTGGCAGTAGAATGCCTACTTGGTTCAGCATGTACTTGAGCTTCATTCATGCTTCTAGTTTGCACCACCATAACTTCTTCAGATTTAGGAGCTTCTGTAGCTTGAATAAATCTTATAGAGGTGCTTGGTTCAGCAAATCTCACAGGGGGTTTGGACTCTGGTCTCTTCTCTTTTTCCTGCTTAGCAAAATATTTCTTAACAGCACACCTAGCATCAGTATGGCCAACCTCTTTACAAAAAGAACAAACAGGACATTCCTTTCCAAAGTGGCCTTTCCTATTACATTTGGGGCACACTTGCCAATAGCATATTTCTGATGGGTGAGAATTCCTATTGCAATGAATACATTCAGGGTAAGTTTTACCTGTTCTTGCAGCCTTGAGTTCAACCAATTGTTTGGTTATTTCTGCTAAGGCTTCAGTAACCTTGGATAGGTCTGACTTGACTTCTGCAACTTGAGAATTGGCTTCCTCCTCTTTGGATTTCTTTTTCTCTTTTTGTATGGCATAAACTGGAATAGAAGGGTGATGATCATAATGTGCATCAGTAGCATCAGGGTAAAACGGGTCAGGAGTATGATGAGGAGCATAATGCTTATCAGGCAAAGTAGAGAGCATCTGGGTTAGATCAGTGGTTTTGGCAAAGACTTTGTAAATGGAATCAAACCCTTCAGCAGCTTGGATTTTGAGCAACTTTCTTTGGATATCTGGTCTTCTTTGCAGACCATTAATAAAGGCAGTAACTAAAAACAGAGTTGGGATGGTAACTTGTGCTTTTTGACACCTGCTCATGAATGTACTAAACCTCTCCTTGTACTGATTCACGCTTTCTCCTGCATGTATAGAAAAACCTTGCAATTCATTAACCAAATCTTGTGGAGCAGCTAACTTACCAAATCTATCCAGAAACTTCTTGACAGGTTCATCCCATGAAGTGGTACCCATTAACTTCTCATAAGTTAACCAAGTACCAGCTTCACTCTCATCTTTGAAACATTTTTCAAATTCTGAAAGCTTGCATCCTTTCTTGAAACCATAATCCCTGTAATAGTCTTCAAATATTCTCAAAACGTGGTTAGCACTCATGCTGGAATCAAAGGTAGGCAAGGGAACAGGGACATTCAACTCAAACTGGTATGGCATGTTTTGAAGTAAGCTAGTTGAGAAACTTGAAGGCAATGGCCTTTCTCTGCAATGATCTGATACATCAGCATCTTCCAATGGTTCTGATTCTGCTGGAAATTTTTGCTTTGGAGCCATGAGTTCTGAGATCCAGGAAGATCTCGGTAGGACCTCCAAGATGTTGACCCTAAACCTGGCTTAAAGGTCAACCACAAGGATCCAACTTGAGTTTTCACTCAAATTGGGGTTAGAACCTGGAAGTTTTCACTCAAATTGACTTTTCGAGTCAGATACTGTAGACTTGGTCAAAAAAGTTGTAGATACTCAACAGTAAAGTCTCTGACCAAGTCAGAGATTTAATCTGTGAGTTATTCGAGTTCAAAGTGGGGTCAAATTTTGGTCAATAGAGGTCAAATGTGGGAAACAGTGATCAGAGATTGAGTTTTGGAGTTGCCCATCACTTTTTTGAGAATTTCCAAAGCAGGTAGGTTGCAATGGTGCTAGGGAAGAGAGGCAAGCAGTCAAATCCTCATTTGGAGGTGTAGAGGTATTTTTTGTGACCGGATTTGGCAAAATACAGTAAAAAACAGTTCAAACCCGAGAGCAATATTTTTGAATTTGATCTATACTTGGTATTTTTGAATGATTCCAACTCCCTTGGCTTTCTTAAAACCCCAGGATAGGTGGGCTGAAGGTGTTAAAAACACTCAGGGATTTTTCTATATGATGTTTTGTGGCAAGAATTACTAAGGAAAATATCAGAGACAAATTCAACAACTTGACAGTCCATTTGGATTAATATGAAGGTAAATATATCAAGATAACAATAGATAAGGATGCTTCATAGCTTCAAGTACAAGAAAATAATCATCAAAAGTCATAAAGTAATTTCAAGGTAATGTCAACTAAATCTTTGTAAATCCGGTTGAGGAGAGCTCAAGAACTTCAAGGATCGTCCGGATCTTGCTTTCGGCAATGATCAATGTATGATCACGAATATACGGGCCTTCAAAATTTTCTCGGCTTGAATTTAGGTTCATTAAGTTTAGATTCCGAATCCAAAAAATAGAGTGGTTTTTAGAGAATGGAGCGCGGGAAGGATTCGTTAGAGCTTCTAATTTTAGGTTCTTCAGTTCAATTTTGAGAATTCATGGTAGGTATATTTTTTGGGAAGAATATGCCTTGAATATGTCGGCGTATTTTGTCTTAGATATGCTGGTTTGATATTCCTGTATTTGGGATGTTTTGAAAGGGATTTTTCCATGGTTCAAACTTAAGGCTCCTATTTTCTTGAAGTTTTATGCAAGGCTTGGAATGGTTCCACCCAAGAATACCTAATTTGGAATTAGGAATGAAGGCAAAAGAAATTATGGGGAACCAACAAGGGGGGCCAAAGGAAATAATAAAAAAAGGGAATGATATTTTGAAACAAAAGGGTTCATGTGGATTTTGGGAATAGATGATAATAAGATATGGGCACATTGAAGGAGCAAGATGGCAATTTTATGGCAAAGCAAAGGCAAATGTGGAGGGAATGAACAAAAGTGGGTATGAAAAATAAGGGGATGTTGGGCCAAAATTGCAAATGATGGGGGATAGGTGGGTAAGAAGGGGAAAATTGGAAACTATACACCATGGGGAATCTTCCAAACTTTAACTCCCAATCTTCAAAATATGTCTTCCAAACTTCATAACCCGATTCTTCTAGAGCATATTCTTCAACTAAGCATTTGGTCCCAAATAAAATACCTCTTGTGATCTTTTGGCCTTGAGCACTTGTTGACCTAGAAGGTAAGCATCAATGTTGACTACCAAGCTCTTCCAATCTTTGACCTAGTCTTCTAAATGACTTAACCTACTTGAATGCATAGAACACAATTAGCATGTTGCCCTTTGGGGGCAACATCTCATAAAACAAAAGAATGGCTGGTCCCCCAGCCCATAGAGGGTCTTCAACTTTGTACCAAAGTGCCCGGGTGAGAATCATGGTAGAGAGAGGGTGTAATGTGTGCAAATGTTGGTGGAATAAAGGTGGATATGGTGGTGGGAGGATGTGGAGTGGAATATGATGATGAGTGATAAAAGTATGAGAATGAGGAATATGATAGGGTGATGATGGGGATGGAGTGTATGAGGGGAAGGTAAATGTGCAAGTGTTGAGATCTCGCCAAAACAAAGAATGAATGCCTCCTTGATCCTTTAAAAGAGCAACTCTGCTATGATGGTGAAGCTGAATTGCAGAGTGCTTTCTTTTGGGAATGAAAGACAAGAATAAGGAGTTTAAATGGATGGTAGGACTACTTATGGCAGATGAATGAAAATGGAGAAAGGGTGCACCTCCTTGGAAACACACAAATCCAGTTAGTCTCAAAACCTTGCAACTCGGTATGGTGGTGAAGCTGATTTGCAGAGTGCTTTTTTGGGGAATGAAAAACAGGAGTAAGGGGTCTAGATGAGTAGCAGGACCACTTATGGCAGGTGAATAAAGATGGAAAAAAGGATGCTCCTGCATATGACACTTGGTAAAGCATTAGTAATCACTCTTTTCCTTGAGATGACTTATACTGTCCTCAGGTCAACCCAACCTACAATCATAAAATTAACTTATCAAAGTAATATGCTCAAAAATTAAAATAAATCTAACTATTCTATACCTACCATAGATCTTTAAACTCTCCAATGCAAAAGAGGGACAAGCAAGCATGCTGGTCTCAATACCTTTTCAAATGCGTGGATATTGATAGGATTTGGTAACAACATTCTGAGGCAACCTCTTGTAGCCAATATGAATTGGTACTGCAGAGATTCCAAAAGACCACAAAGGGTCCTTCCTAAATATTATCAAACTTGCCCATTTGAGTCTTCTTTTGACATTCCACTTAAGGACAAGCTCCCCTTCCTAAAAGTACCACTTCAGATTCTATGTGCATCTTTGAATGCGATAGCATCTTTGGCCTTTTCAGCAGATTAGTATTCTTCGACTTCCATTCTATATTCATCTAGGTGCAGCAAGGCATCCAATCTTTCTTGCATGGCATGTTCAAAATGTAAGCATAGTTTATGAGCCAATCTCGGAAGGCAAACTTCGAGTTCCACCTGTAAAACCGCCTTTATGCCATAAACCAAATTGAAGGGGCAAGCTTGATCTTACGAGTTACCTCTATATGAGGAGTTTACCGCAAGTGAAGTGTCAAGAGTATCCAACTCATCTTCATGGTCAAAAAATATGTAAGGCAAATAAAGGCTAGGACTTAGGTACCAAAATGCAACTCTTTTCACGTGAATATCATAACTTTGCAACTTACAAGCCCATCTCTCGATCTTTGGCTTCATCAAGTTGCCTTACCAAACAGAAAACCCATTGATTTTGCTTCATGTAGATTTGACTTGACTCTTCAGAAGCAAGTGTCCATGCCTATCGATAAGGAACATGAGTGCAAGCAAGACTTTTCTATTCGCGTATATCTTTCTTCAAGGGCAGACCATTGTTTACTTGCAAACACTATGGTGTGTTTATCCCGCAAAATGGCTAATCCTATAGCCTTTTTAGTAACAGTAATATAAACTTCAAAATGGCATGTTCAAATCTGGTTTTTCAAAAGTGTGGCTTCACATATGGATAGAATGAGAAAGTCAAAAGGCCTCTTGGCATTCTCGAGTCCATGTGATAGGTATATGCTTACTTTCAGACTTAGAAGACTTGCCTACCCTTGTCAATCTAGAAATGGGACTCAAAAAATATGAGCAAAATTAGGAAATATACATCCCGAGGAAACTTGTCATACCAATAAAACTCTTTAACCCTCGCTTTTAGATTCTTGGGAGGTGCTAATTTTTGAGGGCTTCAATCTTGTCTTGAAAGCAACTTGAATGCCTTGGTTGGATACTTAATGTCCTAAGAGTTGTCCTTTTGATGCAAAAAAGATGCATTTTTTTTGGATTTAGATTAACTCCCTCGAACTCCCCGCATAGAGAACAAATTTTTGCAAGTAACTCCACATGATTAGTAGGATGAGAGCCTAGGCAAAGATCATCTAAGTACACCCCTTAACTCTTCAAATAGATATTGATTTGAAAATAACATCCATTGCTCTTTGAAGGTAGCGAGCATTCATTAAACCAAAGGGCATTCTTTTCATAGCATATGTGCCCTGGGGAGTGATGAAAGAAGTCTTTGGCTGGTCTTCTTCCTTAATGCTAATCTGATTGAATCCTTTAGAATCTATCCAAAATGAGTACACCTCCTTACCTGCTACAAAGATATAAGATCTCTTCTAAAAAGGCAAAAGGGTAACAATCCTTGATGGTGGCTTTGTTGAGATCTCGATAATCAATGCAAATTCTAAAAGCACCACTTTTTTTTCCACAGAACAATGCAAGATACCCATTCCCGATTAATAATTTTATAATAACACCTCATCTAACATCTTATCCAATTCATCCTTGATTAGTCCCATCGGTGAAGCATTAATTCTTCTTAATTTTTTGAAGACATGTTTACAACCTTCCTTGATCTTAATTTCAAATTGGCATACCTCAGTTTTGATACCTAATAGCTCTGAATAGTCCCAAGCAAATACATCTTTCATTTCTTCAAAAAAAAAACATTTGTATGCTCTTTTGTTTTGATATTCAATCGGATCTCCAACAAGGTGGTCCTAGGCTTACCATTTTTGTTATTACAATCTCCTCAAGATCTTTTTTTTCTCGATGCATCAATGGTCAAAAAGGACAGAGTGCTTTTACTTCATTCTCATCAAGGTCGCCTTCGGAATAGCTCCCCTGGCCAAATGTGATGAGAGTCTCCCTACACAAGGCATCAGCCTCAAATTTTTCTCTTGGGATATGGTGATCTTCCATGAAGCAAAACTTGAGAGTACTCCCATTGCCTGATTCTTCAAGAGCTCCATATCTTACATTCTTTGTTTGATAATCTCCCCAAACTTGTCTCGCAAATTAATTGTGAGTCACCATAAATGTGGATATTGGCAATATCCATAGCTTTGGCTTCCTCAAGACCTGCAATCAAAGCTTTATATTCTGCTACATTAGAAGTGACTTGAGGAAGATTCTCCCTACTTTAGCTAAGAGTTTGTGAGAAGAGTCTTTCAAAATAGCAGCAGATGATGCAACATTTAGTTTTAGAAATACCTCCATCAAACCATAAGAAACCTTTGGTCCTTGGTCGCTGAAGTGCACATTCATAATAAGAGGAACCATTTCCTATTTTCTTGGTCTTGTGTTTTTATCCCGTAAGATTCCAAAGGCTCTTCAATTAGCATTTCCTTAATAAAATTTACCTCTACTTTGGGAGTCATGAGCCTTCTTGGTTTGTAAATTGTAGCAGTTTGAGAGCCATTGGAGATGGTACATCTTCCTGAGACCGGGACCGCCTAGCATCCATAAAGTGGCTAACCATCTTCTCCCTAAAAAAGTAGGTCATAGGATATCAGATTCATCTCCTATATCCTCAAAAGCCACTACAATAAAGTTAGCGACTTCTGATTATGCACTTCAGACAATAAAAAATTTTAGTCGCCACACCAATAGGAGTAATTGTAGCATTATAAAAAGATCTTAATAATATAGAAGCTTTTGTCCACTTTCGAAACCACACTTCTTCATGATATGATATGGCATGATGTTAGGGGGATCCCCCATCCGAGTAATACATTTTGAAAAGGTATAACCCCTCAAGCAAATTGAACATGTAAATGCCCTGGGGTCTTCTTTCGTTCAGTACTAGAACAAGGTCAATGGCACTGAGTGAAATTTACACAAGCATTTAATTGTTCACCACCTATAGGTTCTTTGAGCACCTTACTTTTCCGGCAGTCATGCACCTTTAGCAAAGTGAAGAGATCCACACTTACTTTTGGAATTTTTGAGTAAAACATCAACTTCATCTGAGAATCTTGGTCTTTCTTACCATATTTTTGTTGTGAGTGTTGCTCCTGTTATGGCAACACATGGCAAAGTGCCATCAAATCTTTTTTATGTTGCAGAGAAAAAGAAGATACTATGTTGAAGAACCAAGTGAAGACATTGAATTGGAATCAAGATCACACATTGAGAGGACCTAAGCATCTAGAAGTTTGGAAGACCCCTATGAAGTTTGCAAGCTATTAAAGTGATATCTTTTCTCCTTCATATTGTCATTTCTATTCTCCTACCTCACACTCCACATTTCCAACGTTCCATTACCCCATACTATCATACATCACACATAGCCTTTTTGTTCCATAGTTGACCTACCACTACCTAAGGCACATTTTCAAAGTGGTTACACAAAAAGGATGGCCTAAGCATCAAGTTCTACATCATATTTTTCATCATATCATTCCATTATCACACACTCCATACCATGTGGCTATAAAAAAAAAAAAAAAAAGAAGCATTTGAAAAGCTAAACACGAGTTTGCCCTCACCACCTCCAAGTGACATGGCATGATGACTAGATACATATGTCATCACTTACAAAGCCACATTGGTCCACTCACCATTTGCCACTTCCATATATCATTCACCAGTTGCCACCTAAGCAACAAGTGTCCACATCACCACATCACTCCCATACCATTACATCACCCAACATCATTCCACATCATCACATCACCTTGCATCATCAAATGATGACTAGGCAAATGTTGACCAAACCCAAAAGTTGGTCAACCATAAGATTGAAATGATTGATAAATGTGCCTATTAGCCTTGTTCTCCCTCCTTGCCCCTCACCAAATCCCATGTCTAATGCCTACTCACCCCCATTCATTTTTCCTACAAAAATCAAAAAGTATTGCATTTGAGAGTTTGATGATACCACCCTGATAGCCCTCATGGAATCATGCCACCGCACAAAAAAAATTGAAAAAAGTGCATATTGACCTTCTAAATGGCTTTCTTGGGGAAACGTGCTTCATTTGAAAAAATGGCAAAACCTACCTACATCTACCCCCATCTATCTACCCTCTCATCCTCACCAAGTGGTCCCCACCGCATGCCAAGTCGAAACACGAGCCGGAGCTTGGTGGGGGAGGAGACCACGTAATCAAGAGAGAGGAAAATAGCTCTCTATTTATACATTAGCCTCTTTTTTGATTTTTTGCACGGGGATAATTGTCTCAAGAAAACCTGAACCCTAAAATGTGACTTGCCAAGAACTTGTTTTTTTGTGATTGAACCGAGTAATCATTACATTGGCTAACCATTCTTGTCCTGTTACACCCAAAGAAATGTCTAAACCAACCCAAAAACATGGCCAAGATCCCGAATTTGCCAAGATCCGCCAGAAGCGAGTTTTTAAAAGGGATTCATTCAACGAGAAAAGTGTGGGCTTTTCGGCGATTCAAAGACAGAAGTGCCTGGGGTGTGAAGTCGAGGAATTGATCTTTGAGAGTTCCTCCTGCCTTAAGAGATCTATCCCGAGGGCATATTATGATTGATTTGTATCCAAAAAAATCCACGATTTGTGTGTTTTAGAGATGTCTGTTGATTGACCATCTTGATCATTAACATGGACGTCAAATGTGATGACTTTGATTCCAGTTTAATGAAAAATCTGACCTTGGAAAATATCATTTGATGCATTTGTGTTTGAATTAATTCTAGAAATGGGAAGAAAAGCCATACCTACTTTTTGGTCACATACAAAGCTCTAGCTGCATTGGTACAATCATTTAGGAAAGGAAAAACTAAAAAAAAGGGGAGAAAGATCAACCCATGATGTTTTAAAAGTCTTGTCATACTTTTCATGCTCATTAGATGCTCGGGCATACTTCTCAAATTCTGGACCGACTTTTTTAGCCCTGAAATAGCATGCTCTTATTGTGCGGGCCTCCGTGTTCCTTTGTCTAAATTTAGTTGGATTGAAAATTCATCACCATTCTCATTTTAGGGCAAAATTGAGTACATCAGTCGAGTCCATTGACCAACTTAGACTTAGTCAAGAATCATTATTTCTCACCAACCGTGAGGATTATTTGCATAGACTTTCTCCAACACTTTCTTGGATATCATGGTAACATGCTATGCTTGTTTGGGTTCAAAATGTTGAATGCGTGGATTTACGTACTGTTAGAATAAGACTAGTTTTTTTTTGGCTTTTGGGAAACTAGTGAAATCTTGTTTTCCTGAAGTTTAAAAGCAGATATTTTAAGAGTGATCACCTCAAGTGATCTGGGGTCCCTAGACCAAGATTAGTGCTTCTTTGACCTGAGGTTGGTGGTTTAGCAGTTTGCCATCAACATTTTTGGAGGTCCCTCGAGATTTCCACCTGTTTTCAAAGAACTCATGGCTCCTAGAAGAAATGAACAGCAAGAAGCTCCAGAACCATTGGAACCACAAAGGGTTACTGTTGCAGCTGGTGTACAGCCAAATTGTGCAATCCCCACAGTATTTTGAGCTAAGTTTGCCATTACTCCACCTATATTTGAACCAACTATGAATGCTAACCATTTCCTGAAGGTATTTGATGAATATTATAGAGATTATGGTTGTAAAGGGCTGTGGGTTTTTAAGTTTAAGAGATGCATGAAATGGTAAGGGCATATGTTGGTGAGCATGTGACCTGAGTTATGGAGTACTGATACATATGAAAGTCTTGTGCAGCAATTTTTTGGCTAGGTTTGGCAAGCTATGCATCCCTCGTCTAACAAAGCGAGCTCTCAGACTTTTTTGCATAGGCGGTGAAAGTATGTAATCACTATGTGGAAAGGTTTTGTTACATGCAGAAAAACCAAAGAGTGAGTGCCTCCACACTCTACTTTGTGGCTGCTTTCATTGGGGACTGTCACCAAGGCCCTAAAGTACGAGAAAGATGCTAAAAATTCAAAATCGGGGAAGGGTTCGATACCATACACAAGCTTTTGAAAAAGGCAACTAAAATCTCTAATGATATGTCTTTTTACCTGACCATATGACCATTTATGCTGACCCTTTTTACCCGGATTATGAACAAGAGTATGAGCGTAATACCTGTGTATGCAGTGCAAAAAGAAAGAAAAAAATCCAAGATGAAGAGTGCACCTAAAATCAATGAATCCAAAAGTGAGATGGCCAAAATGCGAGACCATTTACAGAACTGACCAAACAACTCTTTGAGTTGAAAAAACGACAAAAAACTTATCCTCCTTGTGCACATTGTTTCAAAGATACTCATCCTTCTGATGTTTGCTAATACAGGGCATGCTTAAAATGTGGAAAGAAAGGTCATTTTGGAAAATTTGCCACAGCCATGCAACCACGCAGGAAATAGGTCATCTTGAGACAAGTGTTTTGTCAAAGAATACTTTGACCATGAGGACAAAAGGCAAGAAATTGGAAGGAACATCTACCATCAGGTTTGTGGAGGAATATGAGGAAGGCGGGAAGAGATCATGGTGGTGCAAACAAAAAAAATGTTGGAAAATGGAACACACAGGATAAAATTGCCAGCAAGAACCTTATTCATCAACAAAGAACTTCAATTATTAAAACCACCTCCTTTTTTGAAGTTTAATAAAAGGACAAAAGTTAGATAGGCTAGACATGATCCTAAAAAGTTCCAAAGTGAGCATAGATCTCCTCAAACTTCTCAAAGTACACCTAGCTATAGAGAAAAATATTGAAGTGTAATGATGTTGAACAAATTTCATTTCTTGATGTGCATGAACTGAGGAAAGTTGTATTAACTCAAGAAGAAAAGATCAGGTGCCTTTACTTGCTGACTAGTTTAGGTAACTTGCATTTGTCTAGGGTCTTGTTAGATGGGAAGGCTCCCCATTAAATGTCATGCCTCAGCATGTAATGAAGAAATATGGTCTTTGTCACTCAACCATCACTTTCATATTGGGGTCATTTCTCAATGCTAAAATAAAACCTATAGGACTAGTGACAAAGGGTGCCAATAGAAATTGAAGGTATAATTGTTGAGGCAAGTTTCATAGTTGTGGCTTTTGAAGAGATAAGCGTGATGTGGTGACATATATGACTTGTTCTTTGGGGAAGGAGGTGGTTGTCTCTTGTGATGCTAGACACCATGCGGTCAAAAGAGCGGTGTACTATTTCAAATGGAGCAAAGCTGGCAACTCTGCTACAACAAAGCAATTGATGCCTAATCATACAATTTTATAAGAACAAGACATGTTGATTGAGATGAGCGGTGTGTTAAAAATGCCTATCTACAACGTACAAACCAATAGAAATCATCTGCAGCAGCTGTTTAGGTGACCTTGACATGGAAGAAAAACTCAATAGAGGTGTGTTGTGGTTTTTGATAATTGGAATTTAAATCAAATTGAATATAGCATCTTCTGCATTTTGTAATCAGAAACTCTGCCAATAAACTCTTATCAAAGTTGGTAGAGTACATGAAAAGAATACTTCAAATATGGCCAATATAAGGCACTTATAGGTGGCTTAGAGGAGTCTTTGGCTTTAGGTTTGACTAATATATCTATCTTTGGTGACTCTCCAGTATAGAATGAGATAAGCTGGAAGTATCGGACCAAAAACAAGACATATGTCGGGAACTCAAAGAAGGGTATTGTTGGTGCTAAGCAGGTTCAAGAAGCGGGAGATCAAACATATACCTGGGGTGAGGCCGGATGCACTGCGGGCGTAGCTCCTTGACTATTTGGTGAGCTATAAATGAGATGAATTAGACAAGGAAGATGCAACACAACTATATCTAATAGGTATTAGATGCTGACCAAGAGAAAGAGGTAAAAGAGTTAACTATCAACAAAATGAATGATGAAACACTTTTCATGTAGGGATCTTTGATAGCAAAGATGGGGGCCTCCTTAAAATTTTTCTTTTCTGAGAGTTGAAGATGTATTTGCACAGGGATTATACGAAATTAGTGGGAGTGAGTGACATACGTGAATTTGAAATAAAGATAAAGGAGATGCTAAACCTGTAATGCAAAAACTCGGAAAAGAATAAATGCATCACGCTGCTTACCCTGATCGAGGAGAATTATTAAAGATGAAAAGCTGAGGTTATTAAAGATAACAAACCATTTGGTAATCTTGCATTTTTTCGATGAAAAGAAAAATAAAAGCATTAGGATTTGTATAGATTACACAGGGGATCTAAACAAGGCCACTATTAAAAGGTGTTATCCATTACCATTTCTAGAAATTCATTTACACGTACAGCTACAGGCAAGGAAATATATTCCTTTTTTTGATGGGATTTTGGGTTTCAATCAAATCAAGATAAAAGAGGCCATCAAACCAAGACCTCTTTCACCCCTTGGGGCACTTTTGCCATGATGAAAATGCCTTTGGCTTGATTGAATGCATCTGCTACCTTTCAAAAACAATGGATAAAATATTTCAAGCATGCCAATATCAAACTTTAGAGTTTTTCTTGGATGATTTATTGCTGGGATCTTCTCTAACTAAGCATATGGAATTGACAATGACAATGGGGTAATGCGAAAGGGGTGGAGTGTCTTTGAATCCAAAGTGTGTATTCTTACATTCTAAGGTGAATTACCTTGCTCGGTCATGAGGAGGGTCTACTCAAGGTATTAAAAGTGCGAGAGGAAAAATGGAGGCTTTGAAGAATTAAGGCTCCACCTAAAACCTTAAAGCAATTGAAGTTTCATGGGCTTGACCAAGTTTTGAGATATGTGCCTAACTTTTCACACATCCATAGTCCTTTGGCCGACACGTGTTGGCAAGTATAATAAATGAGAACAAATTGTGCAATAGAATGGACAGATGAATGTCATTTGACACATTGACCGCTTCCATATGCCAATCGATTAGAAACCACAGACCTTGCTCAACCATTCGAGGCATATATGATTGTACTATAGCGAAGTGGGCGCTCGTAGAGCATGGGATAACTATCTTTTGCAAATTTGGTGATCTTTGAGCGGACCTAGAATGGAAAAGTGCAGCTGGAATAATGTTTTCCTACAAAGGCTTGGTCATATAGTTCGACACAATGAGGTAAAAATAATGATCATCAAAATCCTATTCCCATGCTGTTCGAAAACGCTTCGAGTAAGGCTAAATTATGTAGATGGGCTTCAAGATAGGATTACAATTTAAATGTTAGAGCGTAAAAACAATTAAAAGTCCTAGTGATTATTTGACCAATAAGGTGTTTTGAGTTTGAAGATTTTAATGGTTTGAGCAACGATGAAGTGTGTGAGATTGCTACTAACCTTGTGTTTATCTAGCAAGATGCAAGAAGATTAGCGGGATGAAATCATCAAGTTTCTCGACATAAGAGTGCCGAAGAAACTTTAGCGGCCGGTGAGGTCGAGCAAAACCTACGAGGATGATTGGAGAGGTATTATGTAAGATTGATCGTTGTAATTACATCGCCGAGAGGTTGTTGACGGGTGGGAAGGTTGATCAGGCTTGTCATGAGGAGGGTTGTGGAGGCCACTATGCGGTGACACAAGCGCAAAATACTCGAGATGCGGATATTGGCCTAGCTTGTTTAAAGATTGTTATGAGACCATTGGGAGATGCCATAAGTATTGCGAGATACATGGAAAAGAATTTCTTGACTCTTTGACTAGCATCCGTCTCACGAGGTCCATTCAGGACTTGGGGACTGGACTTCATGGGACCTATGGAAGTCAAACTCTCCTCTCAGCATGGATACATGCTAGTGGCAGTTTCTTCTGGGGAGTGGGCGGGAGGCATCCCATTGGGACAAACAAATGCTAACAGCTACCAGTTTCTCCCATGAAAACATATGCACTAGGTTTTGGCATCCTCACGAGATGGTTTGTGAGGCACTCGGTTCATGAATGAGTGCTTGATCAGCCAGCACGCTAAAGGCAGAAGTAAGGCGTGGCGAGGCTCAGGCACCCGAGGCGATTGGCGGTGGATCTACCAACAAGGGTGCTAAAGCTATTCTCAAGAAACAATAGAACATAAATTGGCACATAAATTACATGATGCACTTTGGGCATATAGAGACCACAATTAAAATTTGCTACTAATCATACACTTTTTGCTCTTGTCTATGGTGTTGGTACATTGTTCGTTGGAATTGGGTTGCCCTCATTAAGGTTAGCTCTGGATTCAAATCACGGATAGAAGCATCACAGGGAAGGTTTGATGGAGTTTGCTCCATCTAGAAGAAGAGGGTTTGAAGCCGGACAATACCATGTTACTAAAGCAAGGATGCAGCACGGCGTTGAGAATGGGTACAAGATTGCAAGGAGTTTCCAAAGAGGCTAGTTCTCCAAAAATTGGGACAAGGCAAGGAAACCACGGCTAAGTTGTTGTATGGGAAGAGCCATGTACAAAATCGTGGACAAGGGTGCAAATTCTTACTTCTGGAAGATATCACCAGTCAGCACAGCTCATGAACCCTATAAACATATTACGCTCCCAAGAAGGTATTAGCAACCAACATGTTGTATGAGTTGTTTGAATAGAATAGTTATTGGATAGTTGACCATTTAAGGTTAATGAGACACTAGCTTTAAAATTAATAGGCATGTTCCTTAAAGCTGTGGATGCTTGTGCTCTCTTTAGTGTTATTTTAAAATTTGCTTTCCTTAAAACAAAAAAAAGAGAGAAAAAGGAAAAAGGAAAACAGGTTTAACTTTGATATCTTGTGTATGTATTATGATGCTGCAGGTTGAGTTCACAGTCATGCCCAAGCATGGGAGTCATGAAGCATGGGAGGTTGTTTTCTAACTTTATAGAACTTGTCATGACCAATCATCAATCTGAATAATCTCCACCCTGAGCAAACAGTTGCCTTCAATTCATATCAACCAAAATTCTTCACTGATGCAGGATCCCAAACAACTAGCTGGGAGGAGCGTGGTACTAACATCATGTTTTCACTACACTGCGGGTTCACTTGATACATTCCATTCATGTTCATCTGCCTTTGTTCCATTCTCAATACTAGCCTGCTTCCCAAATCTTTTTCAAAGAAACACAGCTGCTACCTTTCCATCAGCCTTCCATAGGGTAGCTCAAATTTTCAGAAAAAGTAAAAAAGAAACACTCCCAACTCAGGTCAGCATTGCTCCATATCTGAAGTGGAGACAAGTCAAGTCAGGTCATGAGTCAACTCACCCTCGAGGTCAGGTCACATTCCACTCCATATAAACGTCATACAGACATCCATTTCAAACATCACTCATCCTTATGTCCATCGTTCCAGACTTTCCCCAACATCATTTTCCATTGTTTTCATCTCTTTTATCACTTTACTTGCCCATATTCTGAATTTCTATTCTCTTGCACACTACCATCCTGCCATTCTTGTCATATTTTGCTCTGGTGAGGACCAGCCATTTCCTTTTCCTTGTTTGTGATGTTGCCCTGCTATGTAGCAACATGGCAGAATGCCATCAAATCTTTTTATGTTGAGGAGAAGATACTATGTTGAAGAACCAGAGTGAAGACATTGAAGATTGGAATCAAGATCACATTGAGAGGACCTAAGCATCTGAAGTTTGGAGACCCTATGAGTTTGCAAGCTATTAAAGTGGTATCTTTTCTCTCCCTTCATATTATCATTTTCTATTCTCCTACCTCACACTCCAATTTCAACGTTCCATTACCCATACTATCATACATCTCACATGGCCTTTTGTTCCATAGTTGACCTACCACTACAAGGCACATTTTCAAAGTGGTTACACAAAGGATGGCCTAAGCATCAAGTTCTACATCATATTTTTCATCCTATATCATTCCAGTATCACACACTCCAGCCACCATGTGGCTATAAAAAAGAAGCATTTGAAAAGCTAAACACGAAATTTGCCCGGTCCACCTCAGTGACATGGCATGATGACCTAGATACATGTCATCATACAAAATTGGTCCACTCACCATTGCCACTTCCATATATCATTCACCAAGTTGCCACCCTAAGCCAACAAATTGTCCCACATCACCATCCTCCCTTCATTACATCACTCAGCATCATTCCATCATCATCACCTTGCATCATCAAATGATGACTAGGCAAATGTTGATAAACCAAAAGTTAGTCAACCATAAGATTGAAATGATTGATAGTGTGCCTAATGGCCTTGTTCTCCTCCTTGCCACCTCACCGATCATCTAGTGCACTGCTCCCATTTTCCTACAAAGTCAAAGTATTGCGTTTTGAGGGGTTTGATGATGCCACTGGTAGCCCTCACGGCTTGGATCATTGCCACTGGCACCCAAAGGTTGAAAAGGGTGTGATGACCTTTCTAAATGAAACTCTTGGCATTTTAGTAAGCTTGGGGCTCTGCACATCTACCTCCCCATCTATCCCTCTCATCCTGCCAGGTGGTCCCCACGGCGTATGAGTCCACGAACACGGTGGGCTTGGTGCCCCAGAGGACATGGTGGAGAATAGCTCTCTGTTATACCTTGGCCTCTTTCTGATTTGCCTGTGGGATAATTGCTCTCAAGAGGAAACTCGAAGACTAAAAATCTTGAGCTTTGTCAGTTGAACCGAACGAAATGGGCCCCATTGGCTAACTTCCATTCTTGTCCTGTTACACCCAAAGTATCTAAACCAACCAAAAACATGGCCCAAGATCACGGGTATAGGTTTGTTTTGAAAGTTTTTCCATGGTTCAAACTTAAGGCTCCTATTTTCTTGAAGTTTTATGCACGCTTAGACCATGGTATCAAACACCCATAACCTAATTTGAAGTTCTTAGGACCATGAGACCAATTTGAGGGAGTGGGGGAACCAACAAGGGTTTAGCCATAAGATAGGAGGTAAAAATAGAGATTGGCCATGGGGCAACAAGGGTTCATGTGGATGGTGGAGATAGATGATAATAAGATATGGACGTAGAAAAAACAAGGTCCATGATTAAGCAAGGTATGGAGTAAGTGTTTATGGCAAGGAAAAGGCAAATGTGGAGGGCAATGGTGCAAAAGTGGTTAGGAAGAATGAATAAGGGAGATGTCATGGGAAAATTAACAAATGATGGTAATAAGATAGGTTGGGGGATATAAGAAGGGAAAAATGGCTAAACAAGGTGACAAGGGTGGAACCATATAAGGGAATCTTCCAAACTTTAACTTCCAAACTTCGAGCAATACCTTCCAAACTTCATAACCCAGAATCTTCTAGAGCATATTCCTGACTAAGCATTTGACCCCAAATAAAATACCTCTTGTGAAGTTTGAACCTTGAGCATTGTTTGACTTGAAGCATGAACATCTTTTGACCTCCATAACAATGTTGACTGACAAGAATCTTCCAAGCTTTGACCTAGTCTTCTAAAATGAATTGACCTAGTTTGAACATATAGATCTCCATTAGCATGTTGCCCTTTGGGGGCAATAGTGGCATGGTAATGTGTCACCTTTATGGGTTCAAACATACAACTTGAAGGCCTTTTGCAAAAATTTGGAGTGTCACTATGGTGACAAGTGTATGACATGACATGGCAAGAAGGGTGACATGCATGATGACTTGGCATCTCAAAGGTGTTTGTTGACCCTAAACCTGGCTTAAAGGTCAACCACAAGATCCTTAGGAGCAGCAAGCTTTCCAAACCTGTCTAAAAACTTAGTAACAAGATCATCCCAAGAAGTGGTTCCCATAAGTTTTTCATAAGTCAGCCAAGCACCAGCTTCACTCTCCTCTTTAAAACACTTTTCAAATTGTGAGAACTTGCAACCTTTCTTGAAGCCATAATCCCTGTAGTAATCTTCAAAAATTCTTAGAAAAGTATTAGCACTCATACTGGAATCAAAAGTAGGCAATGGAGTAGGCACATTTAATTCAAGCTGGTAAGGTTGAAAAACTTGGGGGAAGAGATCTATCTCTGCAGGGTTCTGAAGTATCATGGTCTTCCATTGATATTGGTTCTTGCTCTACTGGAAATTTCTGCTTTGGAGCCATGAGTTCTCAATCCAGGTAGAGATCTCGGTAGAACCTCCAAAATGTTGACCCTAAACCTGGCTTAAAGGTCAACCACAAGGAACCAACTTGAGTTTTCACTCAAATTGGGGTTAGAACCTCCAGATCACTTAAGGTGATCAATCTATGCAAGATAATTTCAAAGACAAATTCAAAAATTTGAAGTTTTATACCTTTCCCATTTCCAGAAATTGACACCTTTGCCAAAACAGTCGTCGTGTTGACATGCAGATCGATTTTTTGGGTCAATCACAGTAGACTTGGTCAAAAAAGTTGTAGGTCAACAATAGTAAAGCCTCTGACCAAGTCAGAAACTTAGTTTGTGAGTTATTCGAGCTCAAAGTGCAGTCAAAATTTGGTCAATAGCAGTCAAATCTGAAAACAGTGATCAGAGATTGGGATTTTGGAGATGCCAAACGATTTTTTGAGAATTTCCAAAGCAAATATGCTGTAATGATGATGAGGAATATAGGCAAGTGATCAGATTTCCATTTGAATAGGTAAAAGCATTTTTTGTGGCTGAATTTGGCAAAATACAGTCAAGAACAGTCAAAACAGAATGCAAAAATTTCTAACTCGAGTTGTGAGTGGAATTTTTTGGATTTTTCAAAACATATGGGCTCCAGATGTCTCAAGGGTTGATGGCAAATGGGCCAAAAGCAATCAAAAGTGCAAGGAAATTTTCTGTAGAATTTTGAATAGACAGAAATTGTAAAAAATCATAACAGAGATAATTTCTTCAAGTAGGCATCAAATTTCATTGATGTGGATGTAGATCAATCATAAAAATGTTGGATAATAATACTTCAGTACTTCAAAATCAAATTCAGGTCAATAAATAATTTCAATAGGTAATTTCCAACCAAATCTCTTGGGACTTGATCGGGGAGTACTCTCAGAGTCTTCTCAAATCATTCTAGTCATGCTCAGCAATGATCACAGTAAGATTTGTACGCTTCTGGGCCTTCAAGAAAATTCTTTTGTCGAATCCCCTGTATATATTTTAGTTTTCAAATGTTTGCTTGATCTTAGCCTTAATTGATGGGTTTATTCGGTTCATAAAGAGCGGGAAGGTGAAAATAGGTAAGTTCCGAGGGGTTTGGATCCAAATCCGGCATGATTCGAGGTGGAGGCAGAATTTTAGGGTTCTTGGCAGTATTTTTCCTGAAAATAGCGCGATACGATTTCGTATTTTTGCCCGTATATCCCTGGAATATGTTGTATTCTTCCATTTTTGCAAAGCTAGGCTAAGGTTTTAAAGAGTCACTCATAAAAATTTGAAGGGGTGAATCATCTTAGCAATGGCAACCCTAATTTTTTTGGGAATATACCAAGTTCTTGGGCATAATGATCAGGAATATTCCATAAGGTATACAAGTGGCATGGCATCATGATAAAGAATTGCAAAAGGGTTTTGGCTAGGGAAATTTGCAAGAAAAAACAAATGGCATAAGAAGTGAGAAGATATAGAGGCAATGGGGGAGGATAATTCATGGGGGAATGTGGATGTAGTAAAGAAAGGGAAAATTGAGCAAAGCATAATAAGGTATGCAA
This sequence comes from Isoetes taiwanensis, assembly GCA_021234155.1. NCBI lineage: Eukaryota > Viridiplantae > Streptophyta > Lycopodiopsida > Isoetales > Isoetaceae > Isoetes > Isoetes taiwanensis. Next base: position 10,450,256 of record JAJEKV010000046.1, on the reverse strand, counting down.
AGGTAAACAAAAGGGGGTATGGGTATGGGAAAAAGGGGGTATGCCTCAATGGTATGGCCTCTGCCCATTTAGTAAAATAGTATGTAGCCACAATAATATGCTGATGTTGACCTGCAGAAGAAGGATTAATAGGACCAATATAATCTAACCCCCAAATTTGAAAAGGTCCTGGGGATATGATAGGATTCAGGGCAGCTGGTAATAAAATCCTTTTGCTAAAAATCTGACACTTATGGCAAGTCTTTATGATCTCATAGCAATCTTTAAAAATAGTAGGCCAATAATACCCAGACCTAAGGATCTTTTTGGCAGTGGTATCCCCAGCAAAATGTCCCCCACAAATACTCTTATGCATCTCCCTAATGATTAAAGCAGATTCATCTTCACTTACACATCTCAGCAAAATCCCATCTCTATTAATTTTACCTGAGAACATTATCTATCAGCTTGAATTGTCTGCACTTGTCCTTGAGTCTTCTTCTTTGATTTGAAGTGAGATTTGGGAAGATGACCCCATGTTGTAAAAAATCTCTAATGGGTTGCTGCCATCCTCCTTTGACTTGATCTTCTTGAGTTTCCTCTAGATGTGCTACTGCAAGTGAGGTATCAGTAGTATTCAATTCATCTTCATGATCAAAAAATATATAAGGCAAGTAGAGGCTAGGATTTCGTGTCAAGTGCAACTCTTTTACAGAGATATCATAACTTTGCAACTTACAAGCCCACCTCTGAATTTTTGGTTTATTGGTTGCTTTACCAAATAGCAATCCCATTGGATTTTGCTTCATATGAACTTGAACTTGGCTTTTCAGAAGTAGGTGCCCTTGCCTATTGATGAGGAACATGAGAGCAGCAGCACTTTTTTCTATTCTGGTGTATCTTTCTTCAAGGGCAGACCATTGTTTGTTTGCAAAAACTATGGTGTGCTTATCCTGCAAAATGGCTAAACCTATAGCTTTTTTAGTAACAGTGATATAAACCTCAAATGGCAGGCTCAAATCTGGTTTTTTTAAAAGGGTAGCTTCACATATGGATAAAATAAGAAAGTCAAAAGCTTCTTGGCATTCTGGAGTCCATGTGATAGGTATGTGCTTGCTTTCAGATTTAGAAAACTTCCCTATCCTGGTCAACCTAGAGATGGGACTTAAGATATGAGCAAAATTTGGAATATACATCCTAAGGAAACTTGTCATACCAATAAAACTCTTAACCTGCTTCAAATTTTTGGGAGGTACTAATTTTTTGAGAGCTTCAATTTTATCTTGAGCAACTTGAATACCTTGGCTGGATACTTCATGTCCCAAAAGTTGTCCTTTGGATGCAAAAAAAGATGCATTTTTTTGGATTTAGATTGACTCCTGAAATCCTGCATAAAGAGCAGACTTTTGCAAGCAATTCCACATGGTTATTAGAATGAGAACCCAAACAAAGGTCATCTAGATACACTCTAAATTCTTCAGCAGCCATGGTTTTGAAAATGACATCCATTGCTCTTTGGAAATTGGCTGGGGCATTCATTAGGCCAAATGGCATTCTTTTCATAGCATAGGTACCCCAGGGAGTGATAAATGAAGTCTTTGGCTGGTCTTCCTCTTTGATGCTAATCTGGTTGAACCCTGAAAAACCATCCAAAAATGAGTACATGTCTTTCCCTGCAACAACATATAGAATTTCTTTCAAAAAGGGCAAAGGATAACAATCTTTTATGGTGGCTTTGTTCAAATCTCGATAATCTATGCAAATTCTCAAAGTTCCATTCTTTTTTTTCCACTGGAACAATGCAGGATACCCATTCAGGGTTAATGATTTCTACAATGACACATGCATCCAACATCTTATGCAATTCATCTTTGATTAGATCTAAAAGTGAAGCATTTATTCTTCTTAACATCTGGAAGACAGGCTTACACCCTTCCTTAATTTTAATTTCAAATTGACATACCTTCTCTTTGATATCAATAAGCTCAGAATAATCCCAGGCAAACACATCACTTCTCTCTTCAAAGAATTTATTGATCTCTTCCTTGTTTTGTGTGTCAAAAAGATCTCCCACAAACAGAGTTCTTTGCTGGCCATTTTTATTAATTACAACCTCATTGGTTTCCTTTTCCTGTGATGCATTTATAACTAATATAGGACAAAATTCCTTAGCCTCATCCTCATCAAGATCTTCTTCTGGGATAGCTCCCTCAGATAGATAAGTCATTAAAGTATCCCTGCACAAAGCATCAGCTTCCCAATTCTGTTCCCTTGGGATATGAGTAATTTCCCAAGAAGTAAAGTAAGCAAGCATTCCCATTACCTGATTTCTCAAAGGATTCCATGTAAAGCATTCTTGGCCCGATACTCACCATTAACCATGCGCACACTAACCGAGAATCTCCATAGATGTGTATGACTGAAATATCCATAGCCTTGGCTTCTTGAAGACCTGCAATCAAAGCTTTGTACTCTGCTACATTAGAAGTGATTTGGGGAAAAATCCTTCCTACCTTAGCCAAAAGTTTATTGGAGGTATCCTTCAAGATGGCTGCGCAGATGAAGCTACACTCAATTTTTTTGAAATCCCTCCATCAAACCACAAGCATCCTTTTTTCCCATTCTCAGAAGGTAGTGCACACTCTCTAATCAAAGGAATCAGATCTGTTTCCTTTGTGCTAGGGGTTGCTAAACTATAAGATCCTAGGGGCTCTTCTATAAGCATTTCTTTAACAAAATGTACCTCTTCCCTGAAGCCATAAGAACCATCCTGATTGTAAATTGTGGCTACTTGAGTGCCATTTGAAATGGTGCATCTCCCCTCAGACCAGATTGGTCTAGCATCAACTGTAGCCATCCACCTTCTACCTAGCAGGAGATCATATATATCTGCATCTTCTCCTAAATCTTCAAAGGCAACAACAACAAAATTGGCAGCTACAACAATGCCTTCAGTATTAACAGGAACTTTAGTCACAATTCCAACTGGTGCTATTTTAGCATTAGAAAAGGATTTTAACAAAACAGATGACCTTTTATCTATCTCAAACCCACATTTTTTCATGACATGATAAGGCATGATATTTAGAGGTGAGCCTCCATCCAGCAACACATTGGAAAAAGAATAACCTCCTAGAGTAGCTGAACACATAAATGCACCTGGGTCTTCTTCATTTTGAGCTAAAATAAGATTAGTAGCATTTGCAACACCTACACAAGCCACTGCCTCACTAAAAGTAGTTTGTTGTAATAACTTTTTCCTATAACCAGGGGCAATTTTTAATAAGGTAAATAAATCCACACTTACTTTGGAATTTTTCAGTAGAACATCCAACTCATCCAGATCTTGATCTTTCTTACCATACTTTTGTTGAGGAGGTGGAGCTATTTCTTGAGGAGAAACAGGAGGTAATGGTAATGTTGACTTTCTGGATTGCTCTGGAGCAAACCTATTAGGCTCAGCAGGTCTATGGATCTCATCCATGCTTCTGGTTTGTACCACCATTACTTCCTCAGTTTTTGGCATCTCTGTAGCCTGCACAAATCTTATAGAACTAGTAGGTTCAACAAATCTCACATGAGGAGTTGCCTCAGATTTCTTCTCTCTTTCCTGCTTGGCAAAATATTCTTTGACAGTACACCTAACATCAGTATGGCCAATTTCTTTGCAAAAAGCACAGACTGGACACTCCCTTCCAAAGTGACCTTTCTTTTTACATTTAGGACATATTTGCCAATAACAAATATCAGCTGGATGTGAAGTTCTGTTACAATGAATACACTCAGGATAAGTTCTACCTGTTCTGCTTGCTTTGAGCTCCACAAGTTGCTTAGTTACCTCTGCTAAAGCCTCAGTTACCTTTGTCAAGTCAGCTTTAACCTCTGAGATTTGAGAATCAGCCTCTTCCTCTTTGGTCTTTTTCTTTTCTTTATGCACAACATAGATAGGAACAGAGTGGTGATGTTCATAAGGGCCATCAGTGGCATCAGGATAAAAGGGGTCATGCTGAAAGCTATGATGTTTTTCTGGTAGGATAGAGAGCATTTTGGTTAATTCAGTAGTCTTGGCAAAAACTTTGTAGATGGAGTCAAAACCTTGACAGACTTGTATCTTGATAAGCTTTCTATGAATTTCTGGTCTAGAAGATAAGCCTTTGATAAAAGAGGATACCAAGGAAAGCGTGGGGGACGATAACTTGGCATTTCGACATCTACTCATAAAGGTCTTTGAATCTTTCCTTATCTTGGCTAACACTTTCACCTGCATAAATAGAGAAATTTTGCAATTCATTAACAAGATCCTTAGGAGCAGCAAGCTTTCCAAAAACTGTCTAAAAACTTAGTAACAAGATCATCCCAAGAAGTGGTTCCCATAAGTTTTTTCATAAGTCACCAAGCACCGACTTCACTCTCCTCTTTAAAACACTTTTCAAATTGTGAGAACTTGCAACCTTTCTTGAAGCCATAATCCCTGTAGTAATCTTCAAAAATTCTTAGAAAAGTATTAGCACTCATCTTTGGAATCAAAAGTAGGCAATGGAGTAGGCACATTTAATTCAAGCTGGTAAGGTAAACCTTGAAGTAATCCAGTTGAAAAACTTGGGGGAAGAGATCTATCTCTGCAGGGTTCTGAAGTATCATGGTCTTCCATTGATATTGGTTCTTGCTCTACTGGAAATTTCTGCTTTGGAGCCATGAGTTCTCAATCCAGGTAGAGATCTCGGTAGAACCTCCAAAATGTTGACCCTAAACCTGGCTTAAAGGTCAACCACAAGGAACCAACTTGAGTTTTCACTCAAATTGGGGTTAGAACCTCCAGATCACTTAAGGTGATCAATCTATGCAAGATAATTTCAAAGACAAATTCAAAAATTTGAAGTTTTATACCTTTCCCATTTCCAGAAATTGACATCCTTGCCAAAACAGTTGTGGTGTTGATATGCAGATCGATTTTTTGGGTCAATCACTGTAGACTTGGTCAAAAAAGTTGTAGGTCAACAATAGTAAAGCCTCTGACCAAGTCAGAAACTTAGTTTGTGAGTTATTCGAGCTCAAAGTGCAGTCAAAATTTGGTCAATAGCAGTCAAATCTGAAAACAGTGATCAGAGATTGGGATTTTGGAGATGCCAAACGATTTTTTGAGAATTTCCAAAGCAAATATGCTGTAATGATGATGAGGAATATAGGCAAGTTATCAGATTTCCATTTGAATAGGCAAAAGCATTTTTTGTGGCTGAATTTGGCAAAATACAGTCAAGAACAGTCAAAATAGAATGCAAAAATTTCTAACTCGAGTTGTGAGTGGAATTTTTTGGATTTTTCAAAACATATGGGCTCCAGATGTCTCAAGGGTTGATGGCAAATGGGCCAAAAGCAATCAAAAGTGCAAGGAAATTTTCTGTAGAATTTTGAATAGACAGAAATTGTAAAAAATCATAACAGAGATAATTTCTTCAAGTAGGCATCAAATTTCATTGATGTGGAGGTAGATCAATCATAAAAATGTTGGATAATAATACTTCAGTACTTCAAAATCAAATTCAGGTCAATAAATAATTTCAATAGGTAATTTCCAACCAAATCTCTTGGGACTTGATCGGGGAGTACTCAGAGTCTTCTCAAATCATTCTAGTCATGCTCAGCAATGATCACAGTAAGATTTGTACGCTTCTGGGCCTTCAAGAAAATTCTTTTGTCGAATCCCCTGTATATATTTTAGTTTTCAAATGTTTGCTTGATCTTACCCTTAATTGATGGGTTTATTCGGTTCATAAAGAGCGGGAAGGTGAAAATAGGTCAGTTCCGAGGGGTTTGGATCCAAATCCGGCATGATTCGAGGTGGAGGCAGAATTTTAGGGTTCTTGGCAGTATTTTTCCTGAAAATAGCGCGATACGATTTCGTATTTTCGCCCGTATATCCCTGGAATATGCTGTATTCTTCCATTTTTGCAAAGCTAGGCTAAGGTTTTAAAGAGTCACTCATAAAAATTTGAAGGGGTGAATCATCTTAGCAATGGCAACCCTAATTTTTTTGGGAATATACCAAGTTCTTGGGCATAATGATCAGGAATATTCCATAAGGTATACAAGTGGCATGGCATCATGATAAAGAATTGCAAAAGGGTTTTGGCTAGGGAAATTTGCAAGAAAAAACAAATGGCATAAGAAGTGAGAAGATATAGAGGCAATGGGGGAGGATAATTCATGGAGGAATGTGGATGTAGTAAAGAAAGAGAAAATTGAGCAAAGCATAATAAGGTATGCAAAGGTAAACAAAAGGGGGTATGGGTATGGGAAAAATGGCTAGAAAATCTCAAGGAATAGAAATAGAATATGAATAATAATGGGATGAGGATGGCTAAGGGATAAAATCAAGCACCATGGGGTCTTCCAAACTTTTGACTTCCAATCTTCAAAAAAAATGTCTTCCAAACTTCATAACCCAGAATCTTCTAGAGCATATTCTTGACTAAGCATTTTGACCTCAAATAAAGTACCTCATGTGAATTTGAACCTTGAGCACTTGTTGTCCTGAAGAATGAACATCTTTCAACCTCCACATCAATGTTGAATACTAAGAATCTTCCAAACTTTGACCTAGTCTTTTAAGATAAATTGACCTAGTTTAAATGCATAGACCACAATTAGTATGTTGCCCTTTGGGGGCAACAGTGTTCTCATGGGTCAATTTAGGCATTAATGCATAACATTGGCTTTTTCTAGGCAAATTTGATTTTTGGTTGTTTCCCTTAGGAGTTTTAGCATTCTCTCTCCTCTTTGACTTATAGGGAGAGGAAGTTGACCTTTGACCACATGTATGACCAAGTCAAGTGGAATTTAGTGCTTTGAATGACATGGGAGTGGTATGGCAAGTGTATGGCATGTGAATGACTTATGAAGGTGTAGTTTTGACTAGAAAAAATCTTCAAGGCCAAATTTGACTTGGAAATGAGGTGTTGTTGACCCTAAACCTGGCTTAAAGGTCAACCACAAGGAACCAATCTGAGTTTTCACTCAAATTGGGGTTAGAACCTCCAGATCACTTAAGATGATCAGTCTATGCAAGAAAAATTTAAAGAGAAGTTCAAAAATTTGAAGTTTTATACCTTTCCCATTTCCAAAAACTGGCACCTCTACTAAAACAGATGTGGTGATGAGATATGGATGGATTTTCCGAGTCAAATGCTGTAGACTTGGTCAAAAAAGTTGTAGGTATCTGTTGACCCTCAACCTGGCTTAGAGAGTCAAACACAAGAATCCAACTTGAGTTTTTACTCAAGTTGGGGTTAGAACCTCCAGATCACTTAAGGTGATCAATCTACACAAGAATTTTTCAAAAAAAAGCTCAGTTACAGAGTTCTCATACCTTTCCCAATTCTGGAATTTGGACCCTTTACTCAAATCGATACAGATCCCATATGCAGATTGATTTTCAAGGTCAGATGACTGTGACTTGTTCAGAAAAGTAGTAGGCGAGTAGGGGTGAAGATCTTGACCAAGTTTGAGTTCTAATTTGTAAGATATTCGATCTCAAAGTTGGGTCAAATTTTGGTCAATACCAGTCAAAACTGAAAAACAGAGCTCAGAGTTTTATAACTTGAGTTGTAGGTTGAAATTTGAGGAAATTCCAAAACTAAGATGCTATTTAGACTTCAAAGGTAGGGTGCATGCTATCAAATCATGATTTGAATCACTAAAACTATTTTTTTGGCACTTTTTTGTGGATCTCAGTCTAAATTTGTATCAGACAGAATGCAAAAAATGGTGACTTGAGTTTGGAATGGAATTTTTTCGAGATTTTTGTGCACACAGGTGCAAATAAGATGGGAGATGAAGTGCAGATGATCATATGCAGGAAAATATAAGGGAATCTTTTACTGTAAAAATGTTTATGATGCAAAAATACTAAAGGATTATGACAGTAAACTTTTTGAACACTTGGCAATCAATTTTCATTGATATGAAGGTAATACAGGGTGAATGAGAATCTCAGGCACATAGATCAATCAATAATATAGTTTAGGAGGTCAATAATAATATCAAATCAATAATATCAGTCCAATCTTCTCAGATTAAACTGTGGAACACTCAGAGACTTCAAGAACGTCTTCAGATCATGCTCAGCATGTATCAATGTCGAGGTTTGATGCGTCTGGGCCTTCAAATTTTCTCTGTCTTTGTTTCCCATGTATATAGATTTAGATTTTAACGGTTCCGGCATCTTGGAGCTTAAATTTAGGCTTGATTGGATGCTTAAGGGCGGGAATACAGAAATAGGTAGTTTTCAGAGTCCAAGGCTTCCATTCCGGCATGATTCGAGCAGTTTTCCAAGTTTAGGGTTCTTCACTGTATTTTTTCCAGAATTTGCGCGATACGGTGGCCGTATTTTTGGGAGTATAAACCAAGAATATGCTGTATTTAGCCATTTAGAAATGTTAGGCCATGGTTTCAAAGGGTGCCTTATAAAATAATTAGATAGTTAGATCAATTGAGGAGATGGCAACCCTAATTTTTGAGGAATATGCTAGGCCTAGATACCATGCATTGGGATATTCCATGGGTAACATGAATATTTAAGGCACAATGGTGGACAAAGCAAAGTGGTCATAAAATTCCAAGCTAGAAATGGGCTAGGGGTATTTATAAAGGTGTGATAAGAATGGGAAAAGGAATATGAAATGAGGAGGCAAAAGGCATTAGAGAAAAAGAATTAGGCAAACAAGGTGTGATTTGGCAAAAAAAATGAACAAGGGAAAATATAAGCATAAGGGGAATATGACTAGGAAAATGGGGGTAAGAATATGGATAAACATGACTAGGAGGTGGAATCTAATACCATGGGGTCTTCCAAACTTTTAACTTCCAATCTTCAAAAATTGTCTTCCAAACTTCATAACCCAGAATCTTCTAGAGCATATTCTTGACTAAGCATTTTGACCTTAAATAAAGTACCTCATGTGAGTTTTGAACCTTGAACACTTGTTGACTTGAAGAATGAACACCCTTTGACCTTCATACCAATGTTGACTACCAAGTCTTCCTTTGATTTAGCCTTCCTAACTTTTAACAAATAAACCAATCAATTAGTATGTTGCCCTTTGGGGGCAACATCTCGCCAAAACAAGAGAATGGCTGGTCCCCTCAGCCATAAGGGGTCTTCAATTTTGTCCCAAAGTGTTTAAGTGAGAATTGTGGAAGGAGAAAGGGTATAAAGTGCAAGTGTTGATGAAATAGTGGTGAATATGGTAGTGAGTGGATGTGAGTGAATGACAAAGGTGAGAATGAGTTGTGAATTGATGGAAATGGAGTATATGAGATGAAATGAGTGTGTAAATGTGAGGATCTCGCCAAAACAAGAAAATGTGTGAAAAGAAGAGGTAAGAATGAGTGTGAATATGATAAGATAGTGATGGAAATGGAGTGTGAGAGAGTGAAGTGAATATGCCAAAATTGAGATCTCGCCAAAACAAGAAAATGTGTGCCTCCCTGATCCTTAAAATTGCAACTCTGCTATGATGGTGAAGCTGAATTGCAGAGTGCTTCCTTTTGGGAATGAGAACAAGAATAAGGAGTTTAAATGGACAGTAGGACCACTTATGGCAGATGAATAAAGATGGAGAAAGGGTGCACCTGTCATGGAAACATACAAACAAGTTAAACTTGATCCTTGCAACTCTGCCATGATGGTGAAGCTGAATTTGCAGAGTGCACATTTGGGGAGATAAAATGAAAGAGCATGGCTTAATGGAGAGCAGGACCACAATGAGACAGGTGAAGGAAAATGGAAAAAAGGGTGCTCCTGCAAATGACACTTGGCAATTAATAAAAATCTCTGTTTTGAAGCTATTTGATGGCTCATCCTTCATACTGGCTAATCTGCAAATATAAACTTAATGAAAGCATTAGTTCTAAATTTAAAACAAGTGAAATCTAATCCAATCTATTCAACCTATTCTAACTTTATCTCTAACTTGTCTAAGTTCTAGAACATAAAGAGAGACAAACATATATGCTGATCCCAGTACCTTTTCAGGTGAATAGTGTTGATTGGATTTGGAAGTGGCATCCCTGAAGTTAATTCCTTCAGCCAATAAGAATTGGTGCCTGCAGGTTCCAACACCTCATAGGGGCCCTCCCAAAGATTTTCAAACTTACTAGCAGAATCTTCGCTTGATTTATTCCATTTCAGAACTAATTCTCCAGTCTCGAAAGTACCTTGTATTTTATGAGCAGCTTTGAAGGCTGTTGACCCTAAACCTGGCTTAAGGATCAACCACAAGGAACCAACTTGAGCTTTCACTCAAATTGGGGTTAGAACCTCCAGATCACTTAAGGTGATCAATCTATGCAAGCAAATTTCAATGAAAAGTCCAAAAACTTGAAGTTTTGTACCTTTCCCATTTCCAGAAATTGACACCTTTGTCAAAACAGTTGTGGTATTGATATGCAAATCGATTTTTTAAGTCAACCACTGTAGACTTAGTCAGAAAAGATGTAGGTACTCAATGGTAAAGCTTCTGACCAAGTCAGAAACATAGTTTGTGAGTTACTCGAGCTCAAAGTGCAGTCAAAATTTGGTCAATAGCAGTCAAATCTGAAAACAGTGATCAGAGATTGGGATTTTGGAGTTGCCAGACGAGTTGTTGAGAATCTTCAAAGCAAATGTGCTTTAATGATGATAAGGAATCTAGGCAAATGGTCAGATGGTCATCTGGATAAGCAAAAGTAATTTTTGTGACTAGATTTGGCAAAATACAGTCAAGAATAGTCAAAACAGAGTGCAAAAATTTCTAACTCAAGTTGTGAGTAGGATTTTTTGGATTTTTCAAGACATATAGGTTCCAGATGCTTCAAGGATTGATGGCAAATGGATCAAAGGTAATCAAAAGTACTCAGGGATTTTCTATAAAATTTTGAACAGAGGAAAAATTGTAAAGGATCATAACAGAGATAATTTCTTCAGATAGGCATCAAATTTCATTGATAGGAATGTAAATCAATCGTAATAATGTTGGATAATAATAATTCAGTACTTCAAAATCAACTTCAGGTCAATAAAAAGTTTCAATAGATAATTTCCAACCAAATCTCTTGTGACTTGATCGGGGAGTACTCAGAGACTTCCAAAATCCTTTCAGTCATGCTCAGCAATGATCACAGTAAGGTTTGTACGCTTCTGGGCCTTCAAGAAAATTCTTTTGTCGAATCCCATGTTTTTATCTTAGTTTTCAAATGTTTGCTTAATCTTAGCCTTGATTGATGGGTTTATTCGGTTCATAAAGAGTGGGAAGGTCAAAATAGGTAGATTCCGAGGGCTCACGGTGCCAAATCCGTGAAATTCGAGGTGGAAGCAGAAATTTAGGGTTCTTGGTCTGTATTTTCTCAGAAATAATAGCGACACGATTTCATATTTCTTGCCCGTGATATCCATGGAATATCTTTGTATTTTTTTTTTTTGCAAAGCTAGGCCATGGTTTTAAAAGGTCACTTATAGAAAATTGAAGAGGTGGATCACCTTAGCAATGGCAACCCTAATTTTTCTTTGGGAATATGCTAAGTCCTTGGGCATAATGGTCAAGAATATTCCATAAAGTATACAAGTGGCATGGCATAATGGTAAGGAATTGCAAAAGGGTCTTGGCTAGGGAAATTTGCAAAAACAAATGTCATATGAAGTGAGAAAGTATAGAGGCAATGGGGGAATGTGGATGTAATGGAGAAAGGGAAATTTGGGTAAGGCAAAATAAGGTAGGCAAGGGTAAACAAAAAGGAGGGTATGGGTGTGGGAAGAAATGGCTAGAAAATCTCAATGGATAGAGATAGAATATGAACAATGATTGGATGAGGATGGCTAAGGGATAAAATCAAGCACCATGGGGTCTTCCAAACTCTTTGACTTCCAATCTTCAAAAAATGTCTTCCAAACTTCATAACCCAGAATCTTCTAGAGCATACTTTTTGACTAAGCAGTTTGACCTCAAATAAAGTACCTCGTGTAAATTTGAACCTCGAGCACTTGTTGACCTGAAGAAGGAACATCCTTTGACCTCCATATCAATGTTAAATGCCAAGAGTCTTCCAAACTTTGACCTAGTCTTCTAAAGTAAATTGACCTAGTTTGAATGCATAGACCACAATTAGCATGTTGCCCTTTGGGGGCAACATCTCGCCAAAACAAGAAAAAGGCTGGTCCCCTCAGCCATGTGATGTCAAAAATGGATAACTAGGGGGGTCTTCAACTTTGTGCCAATGTATCCAAGTGGAGATATGAGAGTGTGAGATGTAAGTGGAGGTGAAGTGAGTATGAAAGTATGGATGTGGTGAGGGAATAATATGGATAAAAAGGCATAAGAAGGGTGGTGGAATGATTGTGAATGGAATAAGTAGTGAAAAGAAAATGAGTGTGTATATGGTGAGGTGGTGGTAAAATGGAAATGGAGTGAGTGTGCAAGTGCTTGAAACTTCGCCAAAACAAGAAAATATGTCTTCCTCCTAATCTTCAACAAGTGCAACTCTGCTGTGATGGTAAAGATGAATTGCAGAGTGCTCTTCTTCTTTTAGGGAATGAGAATAAGAATAAGGAGTTCAAATGGGAGGTAGGGCTACTTAAGACAGATGAAAAAATATGGAAGAAGAGTGCACCTGTCATGGAAACACATAAACCAATTAGTCTCAAACCCTTGCAACTCTGCTATGATGGTGAAGGTGATTTTGCAGAGTGCTTGTTAAGGTATGGAAAAACAAGAATAAGAGGCTGGATGGATGGTAGGAATGCTTAAGGACAGGTGAATAAAGATGGAAGAAGGATGCTCCTGCATATGACACTTGGTAATTATTAGTATCAACCCTGTTCTTGAGATCATTTGCACTATTACCTGATCAGATCAACCTAGGAACATGAACCAAATTCTATTAGAGTAATGTGCTCAAAGTCAAACTGTTCTATCTACTGAAATAATGTGCTTAAAAATCAACTGATTTAACTACTTTAAACCTACTATAAATCTCTAAACCTTTTAATGAAAGAAGAGGGACAAGCAAGCATGCTGGTCCCAATACCTTTTCAGGTGCAAGATGTTGATAGGATTTGGCAATGGCATCCCTGAAGCAACTTCCTGTAACCAATAAGAATTAGTACCTGCAGGATCCAACACTACAAAGGGCCCTTCCCAAATGTTGTCAAATTTGCCAGCTGAATCCTCCTTTGACTTGTTCCATTTGAGAACAAGCTCCCCTTTTTTAAAAGTGCCTTGTATTTTGTGTGCAGCCTTGAATGCAGCCAGATCTTTAGCCTTTTTCAACAAGTTTGTATTCTCAGCTTCCATTCTGTACTCATCCAAATGTAGCAGGGCATCCAGTCTTTCCTGTAGAGCATGTTCAAAAGGTAAACACAATTTGTGAGCTAATCTCAAAGAAGGTAATTCGAGTTCTCTTTGGTAGAACGCCTCTATGCCATAAACCAAATTGAAAGGTGTGTGATTTGTAGCTGTTTTGATAGTGACTCTATAAGCCCAAAGGGCGCCCACTATTTTGATATGCCAATCCTTTTGTTGATCTCCACTTTTTTTTCGCAAGATATTTTTCAATACTTTGTTAGTAGCTTCAGCTTGTCCATTACCCTGGGGATAATATGAAGAACTTTTGGTGTGCTTGACCTTCAAAATGCTCAACAAATTAGCAATGACTTCATTAACAAAGGGGGTACCTCTATCAGAATGTATCTGGAAGGGAATACCAAACCTGGAGCAAATAAATTCATGTAAAAACCTTGCAGTTGTGAGAGCATTAGCTTGTCTCAAAGGTATAGCCTCTGCCCACTTAGTGAAATAATCTGTAGCCACAATAATATGTTGATGTTGACCTGCAGAGGAAGGATTAATAGGACCAATATAATCTAGCCCCCAGATTTGAAAAGGTCCTGGAGATATGATAGGATTTAAGGCAGCTGGCAATAAAATTCTTTTACTAAAAATTTGACATTGATGGCAAGTTTTTATAACCTCATAGCAATCTCTAAAAACAGTAGGCCAATAATATCCAGACCTGAGAATCTTTTTTGCAGTGGTATCCCCAGCAAAATGTCCCCCACAAATACCTTTGTGCATCTCTTTAATTATCAAGGCAGATTCTTCTTCACTTACACACCTCAGCAAGATTCCATCCCTGTTGACTTTGCATAGGATATTTTCTATCAGCTTGAATTGTCTCAGACTTGTCTTTAAGCCTTCTTTTTTCGACTTGGAGTGAGGTTTGGAGAAGTGAATCCATATTGCAAAAAATCCCTAATAGGTTGCTGCCATCCTCCTTGGGCTTGACCTCCCTGAGTTACTTCCAAATGTGCTACTGCAAACGAAGTGTCAGTAATATTCATTTCATCCTCATGATCAAAAAAATATATAAGGCAAGTAGAGGCTAGGATTTCGTGTCAAGTGCAACTCTTTACTGAAATATCATAACTTTGCAACTTACAAGCCCACCACGGATCTTTGGTTTATTAGTTGCTTTTACCAAATAGCAATCCCATTGGATTTTGCTTCATATGAACTTGAACTTGGCTTTTCGAAGTAGATGCCCCCGCCTATTGATGAGGAACATGAGAGCAGCAGACTTTTTTTTCTATTCTAGTATATCTTTCTTCAAGAGCAGACCATTGCTTGCTTGCAAAAACTATGGTGTGCTTATCCTGCAAAATGGCTAAACCTATAGCCTTTTTAGTAACAGTGATATAAACCTCAAATGGCAGGCTCAAATCTGGCTTTTTTAAAAGAGTAGCTTCACATATGGATAAAATAAGAAAGTCAAAAGCTTCTTGGCACTCTGGGGTCCATGTGATAGGTATGTGCTTGCTTTCAGATTTAGAAAACTTCCCTATCCTGGTCAACTTAGAGATAGGACTTAAGATATGAGCAAAATTTGGGATATACATCCTAAGGAAACTTGTCATACCAATGAAACTCTTAACCTGCTTCAAATTCTTGGGAGGTACCAGTTTTTTGAGAGCTTCAACTTTATCTTGAGCAACTTGAATACCTTGGCTGGATACCTCATGTCCCAAGAGTTGTCCTTTGGATGCAAAAAAGATGCATTTTTTTGGATTTAGATTGACTCCTGAAGTCCTGCATAGAGAACAGATTTTTGCAAGCAATTCCACATGATTATTAGCATGAGAACCCAAGCAAAGGTCATCCAGATACACTCTAAATTCTTCAGCAGCCATGGTTTTGAAAATGACATCCATTGCTCTTTGGAAGGTAGCTGGAGCATTCATTAGGCCAAATGGCATTCTTTTCATAGCATAAGTACCCCAGGGAGTGATAAATGAAGTCTTTGGCTGGTCTTCCTCTTTGATACTAATCTGGTTGAACCCTGAAAAACCATCCAAAAATGAGTACATGTCTTTTCCTGCAACAAAGATATAGAATTTCTTCCAAAAAGGCAAGGGATAACAATCTTTTATAGTGGCTTTGTTCAAATCTCGATAATCTATGCAAATTCTCAAAGTTCCATTCTTTTTTTCTCTTTGGAACAATGCAGGATACCCATTCAGGGTTGATGATCTCTACAATGACACCTGCATCCAACATCTTATGCAATTCATCTTTGATTAGATCTAAAAGTGAAGCATTTATTCTTCTTAACTTCTGGAAAACAGGCTTACAGCCCTCCTTAATTTTAATTTCAAATTGACATACCTCCTCTTTGATACCAATAAGCTCAGAATAATCCCAAGCAAACACATCACTTCTCTCTTCAAAGAATTTATTGATCTCTTCCTTATTTTGTGTGTCAAAAAGATCTCCCACAAACAGAGTTCTTTCCTGGCCATGCTTGTTGATTATAACTTCATTGATTGCCTTTTCCTGGGATGCATTTATAACTAGGATGGGACAGAGCTCCTTAGCCTCATCCTCATCGAAATCTTCCTCTGGTATAGCTCCCTCAGATAAATAAGTCATCAGAGTATCTCTGCACAAAGCATCAGCTTCCCAATTCGCTCCCCTTGGGATATGAGTAATTTCCCAAGAAGTAAAATGAGCAAGCATTCCCATTACCGGTTTCTCTGGAGCTCCATATCAGCATTCTTGGCTTGATATTCACCATTTAAATGCCGCAAACTAATTGTGAATCCCCATAGATATGTATAATTGAAATATCCATAGCTCTAGCTTCTTGGAGACCTGCAATCAAAGCCTTGTATTCTGCTGCATTAGAAGTTATTTGGGGAAAAATTCTTCCTACCTTGGCCAAAAGTTTATTGGCAGTATCTTTTAATATAGCTGCAGATGAAGCTACATTCAATTTCTTTGATATTCCTCCATCAAACCATAAACAACCTCTTCGCCATCTTGAGGAGGGTAGTGCACACTCTCTAATTAAAGGGATCAACTCAATTTTCTTGGTGCTAGGAGTTGCTAGACTATATGATCCTAGTGGTTCTTCTATAAGCATTTCTTTGATAAAATGTACCTCGTCATTAACGCCATAAGAACCATCTTGATTGTAGATTGTGGCCACTTGAGTGCCATTTGAAATGGTGCATCTCCCCTCAGACCAGATTGGCCTAGCATCAACTGTAGCCATCCACCTCCTTCCCAAAGAAGAGATCATATATGTGCGTATCTTCTCCTAGATCTTCAAAAGCAACAACAACAAAATTGGCAGCTACAACAATACCTTCGGTGTTAACAGGGGACCTTGGTCACAATTCCAACCGGTGCTATCTTAGCATTAGAAAAAGATTTTAACAAGACGGATGACCTTTTATCTATCTCGAGTCCACATTTTTTTCATAACATGGTATGGCATGATATTCAAAGGTGAGCCTCCATCTAACAACACATTGGAAAAAGAATAACCTCCTAGAGTTCTTTGAGCACATAAAGGCACCCGGATCCTCTTCATTTTGGGCAGAATAAGATTAGTGGCATTAGCAACACCTACACAAGCTACTGCTTCACTAAAAGTAGTTTGTTGTAGTAACTTTTTCCTATAACCAGGTGCAATTTTTAACAATGTAAATAAGTCCACACTTACTTTAGAATTTTTTAGTAAAACATCCAACTCATCAAGGTCATGATCTTTCTTACCATATTTTTGTTGGGGAGGTGGAGCTATTTCTTGAGGAGGGGCCTCTATAACAGGTGGTGGTGGCAGTGCTGATCTCCTAAAATGCTCTGGAACAAACTTGGTAGGCTCAGCAGGTTTATGGGAATCTCCCATACTTCTGGTTTGTACCACCATCACTTCTTCAGTCTTTGGCATCTCTGTAGCTTGTACAAACCTTATGGAGCTAGTAGGCTCTGCAAATCTTACATGGGGAGTTGCCTCAGACTTCTTTTCCCTCTCTTGCTTGGCAAAATATTCTTTAACAGTGCATCTGAGGTCAGTATGGCCAATTTCATTGCAAAAAGCACAGACTGGACATTCCCTACCAAAGTGACCTTTCTTTTTACATTTAGGACATATTTGCCAATAACAAATGTCAGCTGGATGTGAAGTTCTATTGCAATGAATACATTCAGGGTAAGTTCTACCTGCCCTGCTTGCCTTGAGCTCCACAAGTTGTTTGGTCACCTCTGCTAAAGCCTCAGTCACCTTTGTCAGGTCTGCCTTGACTTCTAAAATCTGAGAATCAGCTTCTTCTTTTTTCTTTTCTTTATGCACAGCATAAATAGGGACAGAATGGTGAGATTCATAATGACCATCAGTGGCATCAGGGTAAAAAGGATCATGATGAAAGCTATGGTGTTTTTCTGGTAGAATAGAAAACATTTTGGTCAATTCAGTGGTCTTGGCAAAAACTTTGTAGATGGAATCAAAACCTTCTGCAGCTTGAATCTTGATAAGCTTCCTGTGAATTTCTGGTCTGGAAGATAAGCCTTTAATGAAGGAGGATACCAAAAAGAGTGTGGGAACAGTAACTTGAACTTTTTGGCATCTATTCATGAAGGTACTAAATCTCTCCTTATACTGGCTCACACTTTCACCTGCATAAATAGAGAAATTTTGCAACTCATTAACAAGGTCTTTAGGAGCAGCACGTTTTCCAAACCTGTCCAAAAACTTGGTGACAAGATCATCCCAAGAAGTGGTTCCCATAAGCTTCTCATAAGTCAGCCAAGCACCAGCTTCACTTTCCTCTTTAAAACACTTTTCGAATTGTGATAGCTTGCATCCTTTTTTGAAGCCAAAATCCCTGTAATAGTCTTCAAAGACTTTTAGAAAGGTATTAGCACTCATCTTTGGAATCAAAAGTAGGCAATGGGATAGGCATATTCAACTCAAACTGATAAGGCAAGCTTTGAAGTAATCCACTTGCAAAATTAGGGGGAAGAGGTCTATCTCTAAAGGGTTCTGAAGTCTCCTGATCTTCCATTGGTTCCTGTTCTGCTGGAAACTTTTGTTTTGGAGCCATGAGTTCGAAAATCCAGGTAGAAATCTCGGTAGGACCTCCAAAATGTTGACCCTAAACCTGGCTTAAGGATCAACCACAAGGAACCAACTTGAGCTTTCACTCAAATTGGGGTTAGAACCTCCAGATCACTTAAGGTGATCAATCTATGCAAGCAAATTTCAATGAAAAGTCCAAAAACTTGAAGTTTTGTACCTTTCCCATTTCCAGAAATTGACACCTTTGTCAAAACAGTTGTGGTATTGATATGCAAATCGATTTTTTAAGTCAACCACTGTAGACTTAGTCAGAAAAGATGTAGGTACTCAATGGTAAAGCTTCTGACCAAGTCAGAAACATAGTTTGTGAGTTATTCGAGCTCAAAGTGCAGTCAAAATTTGGTCAATAGCAGTCAAATCTGAAAACAGTGATCAGAGATTGGGATTTTGGAGTTGCCAGACGAGTTGTTGAGAATCTTCAAAGCAAATGTGCTTTAATGATGATAAGGAATCTAGGCAAATGGTCAGATGGTCATCTGGATAAGCAAAAGTAATTTTTGTGACTAGATTTGGCAAAATACAGTCAAGAATAGTCAAAAGCAGAGTGCAAAATTTCTAACTCAAGTTGTGAGTAGGATTTTTTGGATTTTTCAAGACATATAGGTTCCAGATGCTTCAAGGATTGATGGCAAATGGATCAAAGGTAATCAAAAGTACTCAGGGATTTTCTATAAAATTTTGAACAGAGGAAAAATTGTAAAGGATCATAACAGAGATAATTTCTTCAGATAGGCATCAAATTTCATTGATAGGAATGTAAATCAATCGTAATAATGTTGGATAATAATAATTCAGTACTTCAAAATCAACTTCAGGTCAATAAAAAGTTTCAATAGATAATTTCCAACCAAATCTCTTGTGACTTGATCGGGGAGTACTCAGAGACTTCCAAAATCCTTTCAGTCATGCTCAGCAATGATCACAGTAAGGTTTGTACGCTTCTGGGCCTTCAAGAAAATTCTTTTGTCGAATCCCATGTTTTTATCTTAGTTTTCAAATGTTTGCTTAATCTTAGCCTTGATTGATGGGTTTATTCGGTTCATAAAGAGTGGGAAGGTCAAAATAGGTAGATTCCGAGGGCTCTGGTGCCAAATCCGGCGAGATTCGAGGTGGAAGCAGAAATTTAGGGTTCTTGGCTGTATTTTCTCAGAAATAGCGCGATACGATTTCGTATTTCTTGCCCGTATATCCATGGAATATGCTGTATTTTTTATTTTTGCAAAGCTAGGCCATGGTTTTAAAAGGTCACTTATAGAAAATTGAAGAGGTGGATCACCTTAGCAATGGCAACCCTAATTTTTCTTTGGGAATATGCTAAGTCCTTGGGCATAATGGTCAAGAATATTCCATAAAGTATACAAGTGGCATGGCATAATGGTAAGGAATTGCAAAAGGGTCTTGGCTAGGGAAATTTGCAAAAACAAATGTCATATGAAGTGAGAAAGTATAGAGGCAATGGGGGAATGTGGATGTAATGGAGAAAGGGAAATTTGGGTAAGGAAAAATAAGGTAGGCAAGGGTAAACAAAAAGGAGGGTATGGGTGTGGGAAGAAATGGCTAGAAAATCTCAATGGATAGAGATAGAATATGAACAATGATTGGATGAGGATGGCTAAGGGATAAAATCAAGCACCATGGGGTCTTCCAAACTCTTTGACTTCCAATCTTCAAAAAATGTCTTCCAAACTTCATAACCCAGAATCTTCTAGAGCATACTTTTTGACTAAGCAGTTTGACCTCAAATAAAGTACCTCATGTAAATTTGAACCTCGAGCACTTGTTGACCTGAAGAAGGAACATCCTTTGACCTCCATATCAATGTTAAATGCCAAGAGTCTTCCAAACTTTGACCTAGTCTTCTAAAGTAAATTGACCTAGTTTGAATGCATAGACCACAATTAGCATGTTGCCCTTTGGGGGCAACAAAGGCAGCCAAATCCTTGGCTTTTTTTAGCAAATTAGCATTTTCAGCTTCCATTCTGCATTCTTCCAAGTGCAAAAGGGCATCCAGTCTTTCCTGCAAGGCATACTCAAAAGGCAAACACAACTTATGAGCTAACCTCAGAGATGGAAGCTCAAGCTCTACTGGGAGCACAGCTTCAATGCCATAAACTAAGTTAAAAGGGGTATGAGTGGTTGCTGCTTTGATGGTGACTCTATAAGCCCATAAGGCATCAACCAGTTTGACATGCCAATCCCTTTGATTATCATCCACTGTTTTCTGCAAAATACCCTTCAAAACTTTATTAGTAGCTTCTGCTTGGCCATTACCTTGGGGATAGTAGGAGGAACTCTTGGTATGTTTGACTTTAAGAATGGTCAATAGATTAGCAATAACTTCATTCACAAAAGGGGTACCTCTATCAGAATGTAATTGTAGAGGAATACCAAACCGTGCACAAATATACTCATGTAAGAACTTTGCTGTTGGGGTTTAGTGCAGCTGGGAGAAGAATCCTCGTGCCAAATATCTGGCACTTGTGGCAAGATTTTATAGCATTATAACAATCTTTAAATATTGTAGGCCAATAATAACCTGACCTGAGAATTTTCTTAGCAGTAGTATCTCTAGCAAAATGGCCTTCATGCATTTCTCTAATGATCAAAGCAGATTCCTCTTCATTAACACACCTTAGTAATAGTCCATCCCTGTTGACCTTACACAAAACATCATTAATCATTTTGAATTGTCTACACCTTTCCTTAAATCTCCTTTGCTGGCTCGAGGTCAGTCCTGAAGGCATTTCCTTGAATTGTAAGAAATTCTTTATAGGTAGCTGCCAATCTTGTTGATTCGGCTCTTCATCTTCTGCCTGTAAATAGGCTAAGGCGTCCACAAAGTCAACAACTTCTACTACATCCTCATGATCAAAGAAAATGTAAGGTAAATAAAGACTGGGACTCTTCACCTGATGTAACTCTTTTATGGAAATATCAAAGGTTTGTAGCTTGCAAGCCCACCTTTGAATTTTTGGTTTAGAGGTAGCTTTACCAAATAACAAACCTGTTGGATTTTGCTTCATATAGACTTGAACTGGACTTTTCAATAGTAAATGACCTTGTCTGTCAATGAGGAACATGAGAGCAGCAGCACTCTTCTCCATTCTGGTATATTTCTCTTCAGTTGAACTCCATTGTTTGCTAGCAAAAGCTATAGTGTGCTTGTCCCTTGAGAATAGCTAGGCCTATGGCCTTTTTAGTAATAGTAATGTAGACTTCAAATGGCTTGTCCAAATCAGGTTTTTTAAGAAGAGTTGCTTCACAAATGGACTTTATAAGCAACTCAAAAGATTCTTGACAATCTGATGACCATGTGACAGGAACATACTTGCTCTCAGATTTGGAAATCCTGCCTATTCTTGTCAGCTTAGAAATAGGACTTATAATGTGAGCAAAATTAGGAATATACATCCTAAGAAAACTAGTCATACCAATAAAACTTTTGACCTGCTTCAAGTTTTTGGGGGGCACCAGTTTTTTGAGGGCTTCAACTTTTTCTTGTGCTACTTGTATGCCATTGTTGGATACCTCATGTCCCAAAAGTTGGCCTTTGGATGCAAAGAAAATGCATTTCTTTGGGTTAAGGTTGACTCCAGATTCCCTGCACAAAGAACATATTTTTGCCAGCAATTCCAAATGATTAGTGGGATGAGATCCTAAACAAAGGTCATCCAAATAAACTCTGAATTCTTGAGGAGACATGGGCCTAAAAATAACATCCATAGCCCTCTGGAAAGTAGCAGGTGCATTCATTAGTCCAAAAGGCATTTTTTCATTGCATAAGTTCCCCAAGGGGTAATAAAAGAGGTCTTGGGTTGGTCTTCTTCCTTAATGCCAATTTGATTAAACCCTGAAAATCCATCTAAAAACGAGTATACCTCTTTCCTCGCTACAAAGATATAAAATTTCTTCTAGAAAAGGCAAGGGGTAGCAGTCCTTGATGGTGGCTTTTTTGAGGTCTCGATAATCAATACAGATCCTTAAGGCACCACTTTTTTTCTCCACAGGTACAATGCAAGACACCCATTCTGGATTAATAATTTCAATAATAACACCTGCATCTAGCATTTTATCCAACTCATCTTTAATCAGTCCCATCAATGAAGCATTAATTCTTCTCAGTTTTTGAAAAACAGGTTTACACTCTTCCTTAGTCTTGATTTCAAATTGACATACCTCTGCTTTAATTCCAGTAAGCTCAGAATAATCCCAAGCAAACACATCCTTCCTTTCTTCAAAGAACATTTGTAAATTCTCCTTATTTTGGTATTCAATTAGATCTCCCACAAACAGGGTTCTAGTTTTACCATTTTTTGTAATGGTAATCTCCTCAGTATCCTTCTCTTCTGACGCATTAATGGTTAGAATAGGACAAAGAGCTTTTACCTCACTAGCATCAAGGTCTTCCTCTGGAATAGCTCCTTCAGTTAGGTGTGCCATGAGAGTTTCCCTGCATAAGGTATCAGCTTCCACATTTTCTTCCCTTGGTATGTGAGTAATTTCCCATGAAGCAAAACTTGAAAGCACTCCCATCACTTGGTTTTTTAAAAGCTCCATGTCTGCATTTTTTGTTTGGTAATCCCCTGAAACTTGTCTACAAATTAATTGTGAGTCACCAAAAATGTGAATGTTGGCAATGTCCATAGCTTTGGCTTCCTGAAGTCCTGCAATCAAAGCCTTATATTCTGCTACATTAGAGGTAATTTGGGGGAAGATCCTCCCTACTTTAGCTAAAAGTTTATGAGAGGAATCTTTCAGGATAGCAGCAGATGATGCAATATTTAGTTTTTTGGAGATACCTCCATCAAACCATAAGAATCCTGATGGCCCTTGTTTGCTGGGAGGTGCACATTCCATGATGAGAGGAATTTGTTTCATATTTCCTTGGCCTTGCATTTTGTATTCTGTAAAATCCCAAAGGTTCTTCAATTAGCATTTCCTTAATAAAATTTACCTCCTCATTGGAACCATAGGAGCCATCTTGATTATAGATTGTAGCAGTCGAGAGCCATTGGAGATGGTACATCTCCCTTGAGACCAAATTGGTCTAGCATCCCGATAGCTAACCACCTCCTACCTAAGTAAATCATAGATATCGGACTCATCCCCTATGTCTTCAAAAGCCACCACAATAAAATTGGCAGCTACAATTATGCCCTCTCAGATTAACGGGCACTTTAGTTACCACACCAATGGGAGTGATCTTAGCATTATAAAAGGATCTCAATAGTATAGAAGCTTTCTTGTCCACCTCGAAACCACATTTCTTCATAACATGATATGGCATAATATTTAGGGGAGATCCCCCATCAAGTAACACATTTGAGAAGGTATATCCTCCTAAAGTAGCTGAACATATGAATGCACCAGGGTCTTCTTCATTCTGTGCTAGAACAAGGTTAGTGGCATCAGTAAAATTCACACAAGCATTTAATACCTCACCATTAGTTTGTTGAAGTACCCTTTTTCTGTAGCTAGGTGCAATCTTTAATAAGGTAAAAAGATCCACACTCACCTTGGAATTTTTTAGCAAAACATCAACCTCATCAAAGTCTTGATCCTTCTTACCATATTTTTGCTGAGGAGGTGGAGCTATGGTTTGAGCAGGTGATTCTACTACAGGTGGTGAAGGTCTGGCAGTGGAATGTCTACTTGATTCAGCATGTACTTGAGCTTCATTCATGCTCCTAGTTTGCACCACCATAACTTCTTCAGATTTAGGAACCTCTGTAGCTTGAATAAATCTTATAGAGGTGCTTGGTTCAGCAAATCTCACAGGGGGGTTGGACTCTGGTCTCTTCTCTTTTTCCTGTTTAGCAAAATATTCCTTAACAGCACACCTAGCATCAGTATGGCCAACCTCTTTACAAAAAGAACAAACAGGACATTCCTTTCCAAAGTGGCCTTTTCTATTACATTTGGGGCACACTTGCCAATAGCAAATTTCTGATGGGTGAGAATTCCTATTGCAATGAATACATTCAGGGTAAGTTTTACTGTTCTTCTTGCAGCCTTGAGTTCAACCAATTGTTTGGTTATTTACGCTAGAGCTTCGGTAACTTTTGATAAACCACCTCGCAACACGAGAACTTGCTTCTTCATCTTTAGGTTTCTTCTTTTCTTTACGTATGGCATAAATTGGAATAGAGGGGTGGTGATCATAATGTGCATCGGTAGCATCGGGGATAAAACGGGTCATGATTGTGGTGAGGAACATAATGCTTGTCAGGCAAGGTAGAGAGCATCTGAGTTAAATCAGTGGTTTTGGCAAAGACTTTGTGTATGGAATCAAACCCTTCAGCAACTTGAATCTTGAGCAACTTCCTTTGAATATCTGGTCTTCTTTCCAAACCATTAATAAAAGCAGTAACTAAAAACAGAGTTGGAATGGTGACTTGTGCTCTTTGACACCTGCTCATAAATGTACTAAACCTCTCCTTGTCTTGGTTCACTCTCTCCTGCATGTAGAGAAACCTTGCAATTCATTAACCAAATCCTTTGGAGCAGCTAACTTACCAAATCTATCCAGAAACTTTTTGACGAGTTCATCCCATGAAGTGGTGCCCATTAACTTTTCATAAGTTAACCAAGCACCAGCCTCACTTTCTTCTTTGAAACATTTTTCAAACTCTGAGAGCTTGCAGCCCTTCTTGAAGCCATAGTCTCTGTAATAATCCTCAAATATTCTCAAGAAGTTGTTAGCACTCATACTGGAATCAAAAGTAGGCAAGGGAACAGGGACATTCAATTCAAATTGATATGGCATATTCTGAAGCAGGCTACTTGAGAAACTTGAATGCAATGGCCTTTCTCTGCAATGTTCTGATGTATCAATATCTTCTACTGGTACTGGTTCTTGATCTGCTGGAAATTTTTGTTTTGGAGCCATGAGTTCTGATATCCAGGAAGATCTCGGTAGGACCTCCAAGATGTTGACCCTCAACCTGGTTTAGAGAGTCAAACACAAGAATCCAACTTGAGTTTTTACTCAAGTTGGGGTTAGAACCTCCAGATCACTTAAGGTGATCAATCTACACAAGATTTTTTCAAAAAAAAAGCTCAGTTACAGAGTTCTCATACCTTTCCCAATTCTGGAATTTGGACCCTTTACTCAAATCGATACAGATCCCATATGCAGATTGATTTTCAAGGTCAGATGACTGTGACTTGTTCAGAAAAGTAGTAGGCGAGTAGGGGTGAAGATCTTGACCAAGTCTGAGTTCTAATTTGTAAGATATTCGATCTCAAAGTTGGGTCAAATTTTGGTCAATACCAGTCAAAACTGAAAAACAGAGCTCAGAGTTTTATAACTTGAGTTGTAGGTTGAAATTTGAGGAAATTCCAAAACTAAGATGCTATTTAGACTTCAAAGGTAGGGTGCATGCGATCAAATCATGATTTGAATCACTAAAACTATTTTTTTGGCACTTTTTTGTGGATCTCAGTCTAAATTTGTATCAGACAGAATGCAAAAAATGGTGACTTGAGTTTGGAATGGAATTTTTTCGAGATTTTTGTGCACACAGGTGCAAATAAGATGGGAGATGAAGTGCAGATGGTCATATGCAGGAAAATGTAAAGGAATCTTTTATTGTAAAAATGTTTGTGATGCAAAAATACTAAAGGATCATGACAGTAGACTTTTTGAACACTTGGCAATCAATTTTCATTGATATGAAGGTAATACAGGGTGAATGAGAATCTCAGGCACATAGATCAATCAATAATATAGTTTAGGAAATATCAGTCCAATCTTCTCAGATTAAACTGTGGAACACTCAGAGACTTCAAGAACGTCTTCAGATCATGCTCAGCATGTATCAATGTCGAGGTTTGATGCGTCTGGGCCTTCAAATTTTCTCTGTCTTTGTTTCCCATGTATATAGATTTAGATTTTAACAGTTCCGGCATCTTAGAGCTTAAATTTAGGCTTGATTGGATGCTTAGGGGCGGGAATACAGAAATAGGTAGTTTTCAGAGTCCAAGGCTTCCATTCCGGCGTGAT
Organism: Isoetes taiwanensis; assembly: GCA_021234155.1. Lineage (NCBI taxonomy): Eukaryota > Viridiplantae > Streptophyta > Lycopodiopsida > Isoetales > Isoetaceae > Isoetes > Isoetes taiwanensis. The sequence continues at coordinate 10,423,822 of JAJEKV010000046.1, read as the reverse complement.
TCGAGCAGTTTTCCAAGTTTAGGGTTCTTCACTGTATTTTTTCCAGAATTTGCGCGATACGGTGGCCGTATTTTTGGGAGTATAAACCAAGAATATGCTGTATTTAGCCATTTAGAAATGTTAGGCCATGGTTTCAAAGGGTGCCTTATAAAATAATTAGATAGTTAGATCAATTGAGGAGATGGCAACCCTAATTTTTGAGGAATATGCTAGGCCTAGATACCATGCATTGGGATATTCCATGGGTAACATGAATATTTAAGGCACAATGGTGGACAAAGCAAAGTGGTCATAAAATTCCAAGCTAGAAATGGGCTAGGGGTATTTATAAAGGTGTGATAAGAATGGGAAAAGGAATATGAAATGAGGAGGCAAAAGGCATTAGAGAAAAAGAATTAGGCAAACAAGGTGTGATTTGGCAAAAAAAATGAACAAGGGAAAATATAAGCATAAGGGGAATATGACTAGGAAAATGGGGGTAAGAATATGGATAAAAATGACTAGGAGGTGGAATCTAATACCATGGGGTCTTCCAAACTTTTAACTGCCAATCTTAAAAAATTGTCTTCCAAACTTCATAACCCAGAATCTTCTAGAGCATATTCTTGACTAAGCATTTTGACCTTAAATAAAGTATCTCATGTGAGTTTTGAACCTTGAACACTTGTTGACTTGAAGAATGAACACCCTTTGACCTTCATACCAATGTTGACTACCAAGTCTTCCTTTGATTTAGCCTTCCTAACTTTTAACAAATAAACCAATCAATTAGTATGTTGCCCTTTGGGGGCAACAATATCCAGTGGTAGAGTCCCTGACCAAGTCAGAGACTAATTTTAAGAGTTATTCGATCTCAAAGTGGGGTCAAAATTTGGTCAATAGAAGTCAAATATGGAAAACAGTGATCAGAAAATAAGATTTAATGTTGCCAAGCGTGTTTTTGAGAATTTCCAAAGCAAATATATTGCAATGGTGATAAGAGAGAGAGGCAGGTAGTCAGATTCTTATTTGGATGTGTGAAAGTATTTTTTGTGGCTGGATTTGGCAAAATACTGTCAAAACTGATCAAAACAGAGAGTAATTCTTTATAACTTGAGCTAGATGTGGTATTTTTGGATGATTTCAAATCCTTTGGCTCCCACAGGCCCCAAGAATAAATGGCAAGTGGGCCAAAAGAGCTGGGAAACACTCAAGGTTTTTCTGTAGAATATTTTAAGGCAAGAATTGCTAAGAAAAAATATCAGAGATGGATCTGACAGCTTGGCAGTCGATTTGAATTGATATGAAGGTAAATATATCATGATAACAATAGATAAGGATGCTTCATAGCTTTAGATACAGTAAAATAATCATCACAAGTCATAAGATAATTTTTTGAAAGTAATGTCAACTAGATCTTTGTAAATCTAATTGAGGAGAGCTCATGAACTTCAAGAATCGTTCAGATCTTGCTCAGCAATGATCAATGTCGGATTTGAGTACTTCTTGGCCTTCAGAAAAGTTCTTTTGTCGAATCCCCTGTATATAACTTAGTTTTCAAATGTTTTCTTAATCTTAGCCTTGATTTATGGGTTCATTAGATTCATAACGGGCGGGAAAGTGAGAATAGGTAAGTTTATGGAGCCAATTCCGGCATGATTTGAGCTAGAAACAGAAATTTAGGGTTCTCAGCTGTATTTTCTCTGAAAATGGCGCGATACGATTTCGTATTTTGTTGTGTATATTCCCAGAATATGCCGTATTTTGATAATCTGGAATTATTCGAGCATGGTTTTGAAGTTCTCTCTAAAATAAACAAAGGTTTCTTGAAGCATCTTAAGATCATGGGAACTTCATACCCTTAGGAGAGAATCATAGGATATTTCTAGAGCATCTTTAGGCTTTGGGGTAGGAATATACCATAGGAGCAAGTGTAGACATTAGAACCCATAGGAAATGGCAAATATAGGCTTAGGAGTTCATGGAAAATTGGAAGCATTGGGAGCATTATAGAGCAATGGTGAGGCAAAAAAGGTGAGATTAAGGATTTTGGCAAAAAGGAGGAAAGAATGATGGAATCCATGATGGTATTTGATGGTCATGATAATGTAGGCTTCAATGGTTAAATAAAGGGGTAGATGGAGATAAGGGTTAATCATGGAAATGAGTGAGGGGAGAAGGCAAGATTTTGAACCATGTGTGCAGGGGTCTTCCAAACTTCAAAGAAATGTCTTCCAAACTTCATAACCCAGATTCTTCTAGAGCATATCCTTAACTAGGCATTTGATCCCAAATAAAGTACCTCTTGTGAACTTTCTGGCTTGAGCACTTGTTGACCTAGAGGGTAAGCCTTCACATCAAGGTTGACTGCCAAGCTCTTCAAAGCTTTGACCTAGTCTTCAGAAATGACTTAACCTAACTTGAATGCATAGAACACAATTAGCATGTTGCCCTTTGGGGGCAACATCTCGCCAAAACAAAAGAATGGCTGTCCCCCCGGCGAGGAAAGGGTCTTCAACTATATACCAAGGTGCCTGAGTGAGAATCATGGTAGAGAGGGAGTGTCATGTGCAAGTATTGATGGAATGAAAGTGAATATGGTGCTGAGAGGATGTGAGTGGAATGTGATGAGTGAGAAAGAATGTGAATGAGTATGAATATGATAGGATAATGATGAGGATGAGGTGCATGAGGATGGAGTAAATGTGCAAGTGTTGAGGTCTCGCCAAAACAAAAGAATGTGTGCCTCCTTGATCCTTCCAATAGCAACTCTGCTATGATGGTGAAGCTGAATTGCAGAGTGCTTTCTTTTGGGAATGAAAAACAAGAATAAGGAGTTGTGGATGGTAGGACTACTTATGGCAGATGAATGAAGATGGAAAAAGGATGCACCTGTCATGGAAATATACAAACTAGTTAGTCTCAAAACCTTTCAACTCTGCTTATGGTGGTGAAGCTGATTTGCAGAGTGCTTTTATGGGGATGAAAATAAGGGCAAGAAGTCTAGATGAATAACAGGACCACTTATGGCAGATGAATAAAGATGGAAAAAAGGATGTTCCTGCATATGGCACTTGGTGAAGCATTAGTAATCATTCTTTTTCTTGAGATCATTCATACTGTCCTCAGGTCAGCCCAACCTACAATCATAAAATTAACTTATCAAAGTAATATGCTCAAAGAATTAAATAGATCTAACTACTCTAACCCTACCATAGATCTTTAAACTTCTCTAATGCAAAAAGAGGGACAAGCAAGCATGCTGGTCCCAATACCTCTTCAAATGTAGGATATTAATAGGATTTGGTAACAACATTCCTGAGGCAACCTCTTGTAGCCAATATGAATTGGTACCTGCAGATTCCAACACCACAAAGGGTCCTTTCCAAATGTTATCAAACTTGCCAGCTGAGTCTTCTTTTGACTTATTCCACTTAAGGACAAGCTCCCCCTTCCTAAAGGTACCCTATAGTCTATGTGCAGCTTTGAATGCAGCCAGATCTTTGGCCTTTTTCAGCAAATTAGCATTCTCAGCTTCCATTCTATATTCATCTAGGTGCAGCAAGGCATCCAATCTTTCTTGCAAGGCATGTTCAAAAGGTAAGCATAGTTTATGAGCCAATCTCAGGGAAGGCAACTCGAGTTCCACTGGTACAACTGCCTCTATGCCATAAACCAAACTGAAGGGTGTATGATTTGTAGCTGTTTTGATGGTAACTCTATAAGCCCAAAGTGCATCCACTATTTTGACATGCCAATCCCTCTTGTTGACCTCAATTGTCTTCTGCAAAATACTTTTCAGCACTTTGTTAGTGGCTTCAGCTTGTCCATTACCTTGGGGATAGTATGAGGAGCTTTTGGTATGCTTGACCTTCAAAATGTCCAACAGGTTAGCAATAACTTCATTAACAAAAGGTGTACCCCTATCAGAATGCAACTGAAAAGGAATACCAAACCTGAAACAAACATATTCATGCAAAAACCTTGCAGTTGTGGAAGTATTAGCCTGCCTCAAAGGTATAGCTTCTGCCCACTTGGTAAAATAATCTGTGGCCACAATAATATGTTGATGTTGACCTGCAGAAGAAGGATTAATGGGGCCAATATAATCTAGTCCCCAAATCTGAAATGGCCCTGGAGATATGATGGGATTAAGGGCAACTGGCAGTAAAATTCTTTTGCTAAAGATTTGGCATTGATGGCAAGTCTTTATAATCTCATAACAATCTTTAAAAATAGTAGGCCAGTAATAACCAGACCTGAGAATCTTTTTTGCTGTAGTATCACCAGCAAAATGTCCTCCACAAATGCCTTTATGCATTTCCATGATAATTAAAGCAGACTCACCTTCATCTACACACCTCAACAAGACTCCATCTCGGTTGACTTTACACAAGACATTGTCTATCATTTTGAATTGCCTGCATTTATCCTTGAGTCTCCTTTTTTGGCTTGAAGTGAAGCTTGGAGAGATGATCCCATATTGTAAAAAGTCTTTAATAGGTTGTTGCCATCCCCCTTTAGCTTGATCTTCTGGAGTTACCTCTATATGAGCTACTGCAAGTGAAGTGTCAGTGGTATCCAACTCATCTTCATGATCAAAAAATATGTAAGGCAAATAAAGGCTAGGATTTCGCACCAAATGCAACTCTTTTACAGAAATATCATAACTTTGCAACTTACAAGCCCATCTTTGGATCTTTGGTTTATTAGTTGCTTTACCAAATAGCAAGCCCATTGGGTTTTTCTTCATGTGAACTTGAACTTGGCTTTTTAGCAGCAAATGTCCTTGTCTATTAATAAGAAACATGAGAGCAGCAGCACTTTTCTCTATTCTGGTGTATCTTTCTTCAAGGGCAGACCATTGTTTGCTTGCAAAAACTATAGTATGCTTGTCCTGCAAAATGGCTATTCCTATAGCCTTTTTAGTAACAGTGATATAAACTTCAAATGGCATGCCCAGATTTGGTTTTTTTAAAAGAGTAGCTTCACATATAGACGAAATGAGAAAGTCAAAAGTCTCTTGGCAGTCTGGAGTCCATGTGATAGGTATGTGTTTGCTTTCAGATTTAGAAAATTTACCTACCCTGGTCAACTTGGAAATGGGACTCAAGATATGAGCAAAATTTGGAATATACATTCTAAGAAAACTCGTCATACCAATAAAGCTCTTAACCTGCTTTAAATTCTTGGGGGGTGCTAGCTTTTTGAGGGCTTCAATCTTATCTTGAGCAACTTGAATACCTTGGCTGGATACTTCATGTCCTAAGAGCTGTCCTTTTGATGCAAAAAAGATGCATTTTTGGATTTAGATTAACTCCCTGAAGTCTTGCATAAAGAGCAAATTTTTGCAAGTAATTCCACATGGTTAGTAGAGTGAGAACCCAAACAAAGGTCATCTAGATACACCCTCCGACATAGTTTTGAAAATAACATCCATTGCCCTTTAGAAAGTAGCTGGGGCATTCATTAGGCCAAATGGCATTCTTTTCATGGCATATGTACCCCGAGTGGAGTGATAAATGAAGTCTTTGGCTGATCCTCCTCTTTGATACTGATCTGATTAAATCCTGAAAAACCATCCAAAAATGAGTACATGTCTTTTCCTGCAACAGCATATAGGATTTCCTCTAGAAAAGGCAAAGGATAACAATCTTTTATGGTAGCTTTGTTCAGATCTCGATAATCTATACAAATTCTCAAAGCACCATTCTTTTTTTCCATTGGAACAATGCATGACACCCATTCAGGATTAATAATTTCCACAATAACACCTGCATCCAACATTTTATGCAACTCTTCTTTGATTATAGATCTAAAAGTGAAGCATTGATCCTCCTTAACTTCTGGAAAACAGGTTTACACCCTTCTTTAATTTTAATTTCAAATTGACATACCTCTTCCTTGATACCAATGAGCTCAGAATAATCCCAAGCAAACACATCACTTCTTTCTTCAAAGAATTTGGTAATCTCTTCCTTGTTTTGTGTGTCAAAGAGATCTCCCACAAACAGTGTTCTTTGCTGGCCATGTTTATTAATTATAACTTTATTGGTTGCTTCTTCTTGTGATGCATTTATAACTAATATGGGACAGAATTCCTTAGCCTCGTCCTCATCAAGATCTTCCTCTGGAATAGCTCCTTCAGATAAATAAGTCATTAAAGTATCTCTGCACAAAGCATCAGCTTCCCAATTCTGCTCCCTTGGGATATGAGTAATTTCCCAAGAAGTAAAGTAAGCAAGCATTTCCATTACCTGATTTCTTAGGGATGTCAGCATTCTTGGCCTGATATTCACCACTAACCACAATCGCAAACTAAGCGAGAATCCCCATAAATGTGTATGATTGAAATGTCCATAGCCTTGGCTTATTGGAGACCTGCAATCAAAGCCTTGTACTCTGCTACATTAGAAGTTATTTGAGGAAAAAATCCTTCCTACCTTAGCCAAGAGTTTATTGGAAGTATCCTTCAATATGGCTGCAGATGAAGCTACATTTAATTTCTTTGAGATCCCTCCATCAAACCATAGACATCCTTCTTTACCATTCTCAGAAGGTAGTGCACACTCTCTAATCAAGGGAATCAGATCAACTTTCCGTGTGCTAGGGGTTGCTAGACTATAAGATCCTAAGGGCTCCTCTATAAGCATTTCTTTAATAAAGTGTACCTCTTCCTTGAAGCCTTAAGAACCATCCTGGTTGTAGATTGTGGCCATTTGAGTGCCATTTGAAATGGTGCATCTCCCCTCAGACCAGATTGGCCTGGCATCAACTGTAGCCATCCACCTTCTCCCTAGCAAGAGATCACATATATCTGCATCTTCTCCTAAATCTTCAAAAGCAACAACAACAAAATTGGCAATGACAATAATGCCTTCAGTGTTAACAGGAACTTTGGTCACAATTCCAACTGATGCTATTTTAGCATTTGAAAAGGATTTTAATAAAACAGATGACCTTTTGTCTATCTCGAGCCCACATTTTTTCATAACATGATAGGGCATGATATTTAGAGGTGAGCCACCATCCAGCAACACATTAGAAAAAGAATAACCTCCTAGAGTAGCTGAACACATAAATGCACCTGGATCTTCTTCATTTTGAGCCAAAATAAGATTAGTGGCATTTGCAACACCTACACAAGCCACTGCATCACTAAAAATAGTTTGTTGCAATAACTTTTTCCTATAACCAGGTGCAATCTTTAATAAGGTAAATAAATCCACACTTACTTTGGAATTTTTCAGTAAAACATCCAACTCATCAAGATCTTGATCTCTTACCATACTTTCGTTGGGGAGGTGGAGCTATTTCTTGGGGAGGAGCTTCCATAACAGGGGTTGGTGGCAATGTTGATTTCCTGGAATGCTCTGGAGCAAATTTGTTAGGTTCAGCAGGTCTATGGATCTCTCCCATGCTTCTGGTTTGTACCACCATCACTTCCTCAGTCTTTGGCATCTCTGTAGCCTGCACAAACCTTATAGATCTAGTAGATTCAGCAAACCTTACATGGGGAGTCGCCTCAGGTTTCTTCTCCCTCTCTTGCTTGGCAAAATATTCTTTAACAGAGCACCTAAGGTCAGTATGACCAATCTCCTTGCAAAAAGCACAAACTGGACATTCTCTACCAAAGTGACCTTTCTTTTTTACATTCAGGACATATTTGCCAATAACAAATATCAGCTGGGTGTGAAGTTCTATTGCAATGAATACATTCAGGATAAGTTCTACCTGCCCTGCTTGCTTTGAGCTCCACAAGTTGCTTGGTCACTTCTGCTAAAGCTTCAGTTACCTTTGTCAAGTCTGCTTTAACCTCTGAAATTTGAGAATCAGCCTCTTCATCTTTGGTTTTTTTCTTTTCTTTATGCACAGCATAGATAGGAACAGAATGGTGAGGTTCATAAGGGCCATCAGTGGCATCAGGGTAAAAGGGGTCATGATAAAAGCTATGGTGTTTTTCTGGTAGGATAGAAAGCATTCTAGTCAATTCAGTAGTCTTGGCAAAAACCTTGTAGATGGAATCAAAACCTTCTGCAGCTTGAATCTTGATAAGTTTTCTATGAATTTCTGGTCTAGAAGATAGGCCTTTGATGAAAGAGGACACCAAAAAGAGTGTGGGGACAATAACTTGGCCTTTCTGACATCTATTCATGAAGGTGCTGAATCTTTCCTTGTACTAACTAACACTTTCACCTGCATAAATAGAGAAATTTTGCAATTCATTAACAAGGTCCTTAGGAGCAGCAAGTTTTCCAAACCTGTCTAAAAACTTGGTGACAAGATCATCCCAAGAAGTGGTTCCCATAAGCTTCTCATAAGTCAGCCAAGCACCAGCTTCACTCTCCTCTTTAAAACATTTTTCAAATTGTGAGAACTTGCATCCTTTCTTAAAGCCATAATCCCTGTAATAATCTTCAAAAATTATCAGAAAGGTATTAGCACTCATGCTGGAATCAAAAGTAGGCAATGGAGTAGGTACATTCAATTCAAACTGGCAAGGCAAACTTTGAAGTAATCCAGTTGAAAAACTTGGGGGAAGAGATCTATCTCTGCAGGGTTCTGAAGTCTCCTGATCTTCCATTGGTTCTTGCTCTGTTGGAAATTTCTGTTTTGGAGCCATGAGTCCTCAAGATCCAGGTAGAATCTCGGTAGAACCTCCAAAATGTTGACCCTAAACCTGGCTTAAAGGTCAACCACAAGGAACCAATCTGAGTTTTCACTCAAATTGGGGTTAGAACCTCCAGATCATTTAAGGTGATCAGTCTATGCAAGAAAAATTTAAAGAGAAGTTCAAAAATTTGAAGTTCTATACCTTTCCCATTTCCAAAAACTGGCACCTCTACTAAAACAGATGTGGTGATGAGATATGGATGGATTTTCCGAGTCAAAGGCTGTAGACTTGGTCAAAAAAGTTGTAGGTATCCAATGGTAGAGTCCCTGACCAAGTCAGAGACTAATTTTAAGAGTTATTCGATCTCAAAGTGGGGTCAAAATTTGGTCAATAAAAGTCAAATATGGAAAACAAAGGATCGAGAAAATAAGGTTTGGAGTTGCCAAGCGTGTTTTTGAGAATTTCCAAAGCAAATATACTGCAATGGTGATAAGAGAGAGAGGCAGGTAGTCAGATTCCCATTTGGATGTGTGAAAGTATTTTTTGTGGCTGGATTTGGCAAAATACAGTCAAAACTGATCAAAACAGAGAGTAATTCTTTATAACTTGAGCTAGATGTGGTATTTTTGGATGATTTCAAATCCTTTGGCTCCCACAGGCCCCAAGAATAAATGGCAAGTGGGCAAAAAAGAGTCGGGAAACACTCAAGGTTTTTCTGTAGAATATTTTAAGGCAAGAATTGCTAAGAAAAAATATCAGAGATGGATCTGACAGCTTGGCAGTCGATTTGAATTGATGTGAAGGTAAATATATCATGATAACAATAGATAAGGATGCTTCATAGCTCTAGATACAGTAAAATAATCATCACAAGTCATAAGATAATTTTTTGAAAGTAATGTCAAATAGATCTTTGTAAATCTAATTGAGGAGAGCTCAGGAACTTCAAGAATCGTTCAGATCTTGCTCAGCAATGATCAATGTCGGATTTGAGTACCTCTGGGCCTTCAGAAAAGTTCTTTTGTCGAATCCCCTGTATATAACTTAGTTTTCAAATGTTTACTTAATCTTAGCCTTGATTTATGGGTTCATTAGGTTCATAACGGGAGGGAAAGTGAGAATAGATAAGTTTCGAGAGCTATGGAGCCAATTCCGGCACAATTTGAGCTAGAAACAGAAATTTAGGGTTCTCAGCTGTATTTTCTCTGAAAATGGCGTGATACGATTTCGTATTTTGGCGTGTATATTCCCAGAATATGCCGTATTTTGATAATCTGGAATTACTCAAGCATGGTTTTGAAGTTCTCTCTAAAATAAACAAAGGTTTCTTGAAGCATCTTAAGATCATGGGAACTTCATACCCTTAGGAGAGAATCATAGGATATTCCTAGAGCATCTTTAGGCTTTGGAGTAGGAATATACCATAGGAGCAAGTGTAGACATTAGAACCCATAGGAAATGGCAAATATAGGCTTAGGAGTTCATGGAAAATTGGAAGCATTGGGAGCATTATGGAGCAATGGTGAGGCAAAAAAGGTGAGATTAAGGATTTTGGCAAAAAGGAGGAAAGAATGATGGAATCCATGATGGTATTTGATGGTCATAATAATGTAGGCTTCAATGGTTAAATAAAGGGGTAGATGGAGATAAGGGTTAATCATGGAAATGAGTGAGGGGAGAAGGCAAGATTTTGAACCATGTGTGCGTGTGTCTTCCAAACTTCAAAGAAATGTCTTCCAAACTTCATAACCCGTGATTCTTCTAGAGCATATCCTTAACTAAGCATTTGATCCCAAATAAAGTACCTCTTGTGAACTTTCTCCGCTTGAGCACTTGTTGACCTAGAGGGTAAGCATCTTTTGACCTTCACATCAAGGTTGACCGCCAAGCTCTTCAAAGCTTTGACCTAGTCTTCTAAATGACTTAACCTAACTTGAATGCATAGAACACAATTAGCATGTTGCCCTTTGGGGCAACATCTCGCATAAAACAAAAGAATGGCTGGTCCCCTCAAATTTAAAGGGTCTTCAACTATATACCAAGGTGCCTATACTATAGTGGAAAGGGGTATAAGAAATTTCAAAAATTTGACTAGGGGTATTTGCAAAGGTGTAACATGGGGGATAAGAATGAGAGAAAGGATATGAAATAGGAAGTTCATCTTTGAAAGGGACAAAAGGCACTAGGGAAAAAAGGAATTAGGCAACCATGGAGTGATTGGCAAAATGGGTGAGCAGGGGGGAGTATAGGTATGGGGAAAATATGACTAGGAAAATGTCAAAATGGAGGTAAGAATATGGATAAAAATGGCTAGGAAATGAAATCAAATACCATGGGGTCTTCCAAAGTTTGTCTTGCAATCTTCAAAAAGCATCTTCCAATCTTCTAAACCCAGAATCTCATAAAGCATCCTTTGACTACCTTTGACCTCAAATAGTGTACCTTTCATGGGAGTTGACCTTGAGTATTGGTGTAGATTCACATCAATGTTGACTACCAAGCTTTTTTTGATTTGTTTTTCTTCAAAATGACTTGGCCTAACTTGAATACATGAACCAACAATTAGTATGTTGCCCTTTGGGGGCAACATCTCGCCAAAACAAGAAAATGGCTGGTCTCCTCAGCCATAAGGGGTCTTCAACTTTGTACCAAAGCATCTAAGTGAGGATTATGGTAGAAAGAGAGAAAGTGCAAGTGTTGATGGAATGCAGGTGAATATGGTGGTGTGAAGGTGTGAGTGAGTGAAAGAAGGGTGAGAATGAGTATAAATATGATAAGGTGGTGATGGAAAATGAGGTGAGGTGAGTGTGTAGATGTTGGAATCTCACCAAAAGAAGGTAAGAATAAGTATGAATATGGTAAGGGGGTAATGGGAATGGAGAGTACAAGGTGAGGTGAATGTGTAAATGCTGAGATCTCGCCAAAACAAGAATATGTATGCCTCCCTGATCCTGTTAAAAAATGCAACTCTGCCATGATGGTGAAGCTGAATTGCAGAGTGCCTTCTTTTGGGAATAAAAATAAGAATAAGGGGTTTAAATGGATAGCAGGACCACTTATGGCAGATGAATAAAGATGGAGAAGGAAACATACAAAAAAGTTAAACTTGATCCTTGCACTTCTGCTATGATGGTGAAGCTGAATTTGCAGAGTGCACATTTGGGGAGATAAAATGAAAGAGCATGGCTGGATGGAGGGCAGGACCACAATGAGACAGATGAATGAAAATGGAAAAAGGGTGCTCCTGCAAATGACACTTGGCAATTAATAAAAATCCCTGTTTTGAAGCTATTTGATGGCTCATCCTTCATACTGGCTAATCTGCAAATATAAACTTAATGAAAGCATTAGTTCTAAATTTAAGGCAAGTGCAATCTAATCCAACCTATCCAACCTAATCTAACTTTAATTCTAACTTGCCTAAGTTCTAGAACATAAAAAGAGACAAACATATATGCTGATCCCAACCTTTTCGTGTGAATAGTGTTGATAGGATTTGGAAGTGGCATCCCTGAAGTTAATTCCTTCAACCAATAAGAATTGGTGCCTGCAGGTTCCAACACCTCATAGGGGCCCTCCCAAAGATTTTCAAACTTACTAGCCGAATCTTCCCTTGATTTATTCCATTTCAAAACTAATTCTCCAGTCTTGAAAGTCCCTTGTATTTTATGAGCAGCTTTGAAAGCAGCCAAATCCTTGGCTTTTTTAAGCAAATTAGCATTCTCAGCTTCCATTCTATATCAACCCTTTTAATTTGGAATTTCCCGGTTTGAAAGAAAATGTTTTTGGATTTTTGTAAGGTGATTTTCCTAAGGTTTTGTGGAATTTGGCAACCGGAAAAAATTCCCGATTATCCAAAATTGTGATAAACAATTTGCATGATTTCGATCTGAGAGCAATTAATATTCCCCTGTCTCTTCGCATCGTATCTGACGTCTGTGTGCGCTGGAAGATGGTTGCATGCATGAGGATGGTTTCAGGCTGAGGCCCGATTTGTAACCGAGCATATAGTTGCCTGCAATTGACCGCAAGGTGATGTTGCAGTTCCTACTGTTTTAATTTTTTGTAGTATGTTTATGGATTCGTAGCTACAGGAATTTCAGGTTTTCAAGAAGCGCATGAATGAACTTGAGCTCTTAATCTTGGATAGCAAAAGCTTGGGGTGTCAATCGTTTTGTTTCCCTCGTTGAAACGACCTCTGGTTTTGTCTATTTCTCATGTAATGGTAAGATATATGACAGATGTTTGGTTCTTAATTTATTCCCTTGCAATCAATTAGAATAGACATTTTTGAAGTTCCCAGTTTAGAAAATCGAGCTTTTATATAATGTAGCTATACCATCTCCATTAACTCGAGAACCAACTAGCATTCTCTATACTATCTTTTCCTTTCCATGCGATGAGAAGGATCTCGATATTCTTTAAACTCCTTGGGGCATCATTAAGACATGATTCTAATCATCCGCAAAGCTCGGATGCTTTCTACAACTTCTAAAACGGGATGGTAGTCTTCAGCCCTAGACTGGCTGCACTAGGAAAAGTATCATATCATTTCAGAGGCAAGCCCTCTTATTGCTTCTTTGAATAGTGTCAACGATTCTGTCATTTTATCATTTTGATCCATGCAGCCATGACATCATTACATCGTTCTGTAGAACTATGCAATGATATGTAACTTCTTACAAAATGGATCCAGATGAAGCATCATGTCTTCCAAAGGTCAGATTAATCTAATGCATATTCTGTGTTCCTTTAATATATTGTTCCAGCTTTTTCTTCTCTTTTGACCTTTTTTATTACATAATATATTGGAAAACTAGAGAGAATATCGTTTTTACAAACCTCTTGAACCGGAAGAGTTCTACTAGAAGTGGTACAAATACTGTATGCCAAACAGGTAACATAAAATGCAAGGGTTTGATGGAACTCAATTGGTGCTCATGATCGGACAATTGCTCATCAATTTTTTCAACAAACTTATAAACTACACTTTCTTGGAATTTTTTGAGTAAGGCACATGCACAATATGGAAATCTTGACAAAGCTTTTAAACTCTTCATTTTTATCCTCAATAAAACATTGCCTAGAATGGATCATTTATGGCATCTTAGCTTGAGTATTTCAGAAGACTTTTGAAGTCCTTGAGAAACCGGATAAGGCATTCATCAAACAAGTTCTATTTCGGTTCCTTTTTCTTTTTTGTTGCCATCAATCTTGGTATTGAATCCATCTCTTGAGTTTAAAGTTGCTTCTTGTAGCTAGCTGTAAGAAGGTCTTTTAGATATTCCAGAAACTAATTAATAATCATTATGAATGAGCTATTTTAACTCTGATTATTGTTTGGAATTGAACCTCGATAATATTTTAGTGAATGAGCTATAACTCTGATATTTCTCTTTATTCTTTAGTTGGACATTGATTTTTATGGTGGCTTCTACCTGGAGCAAAGAACATGACACCAATCCCAGGTTGGTCTAATATTTGTTCCACACGAAGCTATTTAATACCAACTATTTGCAAGAACCTGTCTATAATGCCAATTTTGCAGATGTATCCATCTTTGATTTCTATAAATATTATGGAATATTGCAAGACCATTCGTCAAACTGAATAGATGCTGCAATAGGTCTTGCTTGTGACATGTATCAAAGTATTCTGCAACGCTCATTCACCATAGGAGCAAGTGTAGACATTAGAACCCATAGGAAATGGCAAATATAGGCTTAGGAGTTCATGGAAAATTGGAAGCATTGGGAGCATTATAGAGCAATGGTGAGGCAAAAAAGGTGAGATTAAGGATTTTGGCAAAAAGGAGGAAAGAATGATGGAATCCATGATGGTATTTGATGGTCATGATAATGTAGGCTTCAATGGTTAAATAAAGGGGTAGATGGAGATAAGGGTTAATCATGGAAATGAGTGAGGGGAGAAGGCAAGATTTTGAACCATGTGTGCAGGGGTCTTCCAAACTTCAAAGAAATGTCTTCCAAACTTCATAACCCAGATTCTTCTAGAGCATATCCTTAACTAGGCATTTGATCCCAAATAAAGTACCTCTTGTGAACTTTCTGGCTTGAGCACTTGTTGACCTAGAGGGTAAGCCTTCACATCAAGGTTGACTGCCAAGCTCTTCAAAGCTTTGACCTAGTCTTCAGAAATGACTTAACCTAACTTGAATGCATAGAACACAATTAGCATGTTGCCCTTTGGGGGCAACATCTCGCCAAAACAAAAGAATGGCTGGTCCCCTCAGCCAGAAAGGGTCTTCAACTATATACCAAGGTGCCTGAGTGAGAATCATGGTAGAGAGGGAGTGTCATGTGCAAGTATTGATGGAATGAAAGTGAATATGGTGCTGAGAGGATGTGAGTGGAATGTGATGAGTGAGAAAGAATGTGAATGAGTATGAATATGATAGGATAATGATGAGGATGAGGTGCATGAGGATGGAGTAAATGTGCAAGTGTTGAGGTCTCGCCAAAACAAAAGAATGTGTGCCTCCTTGATCCTTCCAATAGCAACTCTGCTATGATGGTGAAGCTGAATTGCAGAGTGCTTTCTTTTGGGAATGAAAAACAAGAATAAGGAGTTGTGGATGGTAGGACTACTTATGGCAGATGAATGAAGATGGAAAAAGGATGCACCTGTCATGGAAATATACAAACTAGTTAGTCTCAAAACCTTGCAACTCTGCTTATGGTGGTGAAGCTGATTTGCAGAGTGCTTTTATGGGGATGAAAATAAGGGCAAGAAGTCTAGATGAATAACAGGACCACTTATGGCAGATGAATAAAGATGGAAAAAAGGATGTTCCTGCATATGGCACTTGGTGAAGCATTAGTAATCATTCTTTTTCTTGAGATCATTCATACTGTCCTCAGGTCAGCCCAACCTACAATCATAAAATTAACTTATCAAAGTAATATGCTCAAAGAATTAAATAGATCTAACTACTCTAACCCTACCATAGATCTTTAAACTTCTCTAATGCAAAAAGAGGGACAAGCAAGCATGCTGGTCCCAATACCTCTTCAAATGTAGGATATTAATAGGATTTGGTAACAACATTCCTGAGGCAACCTCTTGTAGCCAATATGAATTGGTACCTGCAGATTCCAGCACCACAAAGGGTCCTTCCCAAATATTATCAAACTTGCCAGCTGAGTCTTCTTTTGACTTATTCCACTTAAGGACAAGCTCCCCCTTCCTAAAGGTACCCTGTAGTCTATGTGCAACTTTGAATGCAGCCAGAGCTTTTTTCAGCAAATTAGCATTCTCAGCTTCCATTCTATATTCATCTAGGTGCAGCAAGGCATCCAATCTTTCTTGCAAGGCATGCTCAAAAGGTAAGCATAGTTTATGAGCCAATCTCAGGGAAGGCAACTCGAGTTCCACTGGTATAACTGCCTCTATGCCATAAACCAAATTGAAGGGTGTATGATTTGTAGCTGTTTTGATGGTAACTCTATAAGCCCAAAGTGCATCCACTATTTTAACATGCCAATCCCTCTTGTTGACCTCAATTGTCTTCCTGAAAATACTTTTCAACACTTTGTTAGTGGCTTCAAATTTTGTCCATTACCTTGGGGATAGTATGAGGAGCTTTTGGTATGCTTGACCTTCAAAATGTCCAACAGTTAGCAATAACTTCATTAACAAAAGGTGTACCCCTATCAGAATGCAACTGAAAAGGAATACCAAACCTGAAACAAACATATTCATGCAAAAACCTTGCAGTTGTGGAAGTATTAGCCTGCCTCAAAGGTATAGCTTCCGCCCACTTGGTAAAATAACTGCGGGCCACAATAATATGTTGATGTTGACCTGCACAGAAGAAGAAGGATTAATGGGGCCAATATAATCTAGTCCCCAAATCTGAAATGGCCCTGGAGATATGATGGGATTAAGGGCAACTGGCAGTAAAATTCTTTTGCTAAAGATTTGGCATTGATGGCAAGTCTTTATAATCTCATAACAATCTTTAAAAATAGTAGGCCAGTAATAACCAGATCTGAGAATCTTTTTTGCTGTAGTATCACCAGCAAAATGTCCTCCACAAATGCCTTTATGCATTTCCCTGATAATTAAAGCAGACTCACCTTCATCTACACACCTCAACAAGACTCCATCTCGGTTGACTTTACACAAGACATTGTCTATCATCTTGAATTGCCTGCATTTATCCTTGAGTCTCCTTTTTTGGCTTGAAGTGAAGCTTGGAGAGATGATCCCATATTGTAAAAAGTCTTTAATAGGTTGTTGCCATCCCCCTTTAGCTTGATCTTCTCGAGTTACCTCTATATGAGCTACTGCAAGTGAAGTGTCAGTGGTATCCAACTCATCTTCATGATCAAAAAATATGTAAGGCAAATAAAGGCTAGGATTTCGCACCAAATGCAACTCTTTTACAGAAATATCATAACTTTGCAACTTACAAGCCCATCTTTGGATCTTTGGTTTATTAGTTGCTTTACCAAATAGCAAGCCCATTGGGTTTTGCTTCATGTGAACTTGAACTTGGCTTTTTAGCAGCAAATGTCCTTGTCTATTAATAAGAAACATGAGAGCAGCAGCACTTTTCTCTATTCTGGTGTATCTTTCTTCAAGGGCAGACCATTGTTTGCTTGCAAAAACTATAGTATGCTTGTCCTGCAAAATGGCTAAACCTATAGCCTTTTTAGTAACAGTGATATAAACTTCAAATGGCATGTCCAGATCTGGTTTTTTTAAAAGAGTAGCTTCACATATAGACGAAATGAGAAAGTCAAAAGCCTCTTGGCAGTTTGGAGTCCATGTGATAGGTATGTGTTTGCTTTCAGATTTAGAAAATTTACCTACCCTGGTCAACTTGGAAATGGGACTCAAGATATGAGCAAAATTTGGAATATACATTCTAAGAAAACTCGTCATACCAATAAAGCTCTTAACCTGCTTTAAATTCTTGGGGGGTGCTAGCTTTTTGAGGGCTTCAATCTTATCTTGAGCAACTTGAATACCTTGGCTGGATACTTCATGTCCTAAGAGCTGTCCTTTTGATGCAAAAAAGATGCATTTTTTTGGATTTAGATTAACTCCTGAAGTCCTGCATAAAGAGCAAATTTTTGCAAGTAATTCCACATGGTTAGTAGAGTGAGAACCCAAACAAAGGTCATCTAGATACACCCTCCGACATAGTTTTGAAAATAACATCCATTGCCCTTTAGAAAGTAGTGGGGCATTCATTAGGCCAAATGGCATTCTTTTCATGGCATATGTACCCCTGTGGAGTGATAAATGAAGTCTTTGGCTGATCCTCCTCTTTGATATCGATCTGATTAAACCCGAAAAACCATCCAAAAATGAGTACATGTCTTTTCCCCGCAACAAAGATATAGAATTTCCTCTAGAAAAGGCAAAGGATAATAATCTTTTATGGTGGCTTTGTTCAGATCTCGATAATCTATACAAATTCTCAAAGCACCATTCTTTTTTTCTACTGGAACAATGCATGACACCCATTCAGGATTAATAATTTCCACAATAACACCTGCATCCAACATCTTATGCAACTCTTCCTTGATTAGATCTAAAAGTGAAGCATTGATCCTCCTTAACTTTTGGAAAACATGTTTACACCCTTCTTTAATTTTAATTTCAATTTGACATACCTCTTCCTTGATACCAATGAGCTCAGAATAATCCCAAGCAAACACATCACTTCTTTCTTCAAAGAATTTGGTAATCTCTTCCTTGTTTTGTGTGTCAAAGAGATCTCCCACAAACAGTGTTCTTTGCTGGCCATGTTTATTAATTATAACTTTATTGGTTGCTTCTTCTTGTGATGCATTTATAACTAATATGGGACAGAATTCCTTAGCCTCGTCCTCATCAAGATCTTCCTCTGGAATAGCTCCTTCAGATAAATAAGTCATTAAAGTATCTCTGCACAAAGCATCAGCTTCCCAATTCTGCTCCCTTGGGATATGAGTAATTTCCCAAGAAGTAAAGTAAGCAAGCATTTCCATTACCTGATTTCTTAGGGATGTCAGCATTCTTGGCCTGATATTCACCACTAACCTGTCTGCAAACTAACTGAGAATCCCCATAAATGTGTATGATTGAAATGTCCATAGCCTTGGCTTATTGGAGACCTGCAATCAAAGCCTTGTACTCTGCTACATTAGAAGTTATTTGAGGAAAAAATCCTTCCTACCTTAGCCAAGAGTTTATTGGAAGTATCCTTCAATATGGCTGCAGATGAAGCTACATTTAATTTCTTTGAGATCCCTCCATCAAACCATAGACATCCTTCTTTACCATTCTCAGAAGGTAGTGCACACTCTAATCAAGGGAATCAGATCAACTTTCCGTGTGCTAGGGGTTGCTAGACTATAAGATCCTAAGGGCTCCTCTATAAGCATTTCTTTAATAAAGTGTACCTCTTCCTTGAAGCCTTAAGAACCATCCTGGTTGTAGATTGTGGCCATTTGAGTGCCATTTGAAATGGTGCATCTCCCCTCAGACCAGATTGGCCTGGCATCAACTGTAGCCATCCACCTTCTCCCTAGCAAGAGATCACATATATCTGCATCTTCTCCTAAATCTTCAAAAGCAACAACAACAAAATTGGCAATGACAATAATGCCTTCAGTGTTAACAGGAACTTTGGTCACAATTCCAACTGATGCTATTTTAGCATTTGAAAAGGATTTTAATAAAACAGATGACCTTTTGTCTATCTCGAGCCCACATTTTTTCATAACATGATAGGGCATGATATTTAGAGGTGAGCCACCATCCAGCAACACATTAGAAAAAGAATAACCTCCTAGAGTAGCTGAACACATAAATGCACCTGGATCTTCTTCATTTTGAGCCAAAATAAGATTAGTGGCATTTGCAACACCTACACAAGCCACTGCATCACTAAAAATAGTTTGTTGCAATAACTTTTTCCTATAACCAGGTGCAATCTTTAATAAGGTAAATAAATCCACACTTACTTTGGAATTTTTCAGTAAAACATCCAACTCATCAAGATCTTGATCTCTTACCATACTTTCGTTGGGGAGGTGGAGCTATTTCTTGGGGAGGAGCTTCCATAACAGGGGTTGGTGGCAATGTTGATTTCCTGGAATGCTCTGGAGCAAATTTGTTAGGTTCAGCAGGTTTATGGATCTCTCCCATGCTTCTGGTTTGTACCACCATCACTTCCTCAGTCTTTGGCATCTCTGTAGCCTGCACAAACCTTATAGAACTAGTAGATTCAGCAAACCTTACATGGGGGGTTGCCTCAGGTTTCTTCTCCCTCTCTTGCTTGGCAAAATATTCTTTAATGAGCACCTAAGGTCAAGTATGACCAATCTCCTTGCAAAAAGCACAAACGGACATTCTCTACCAAAGTGACCTTTCTTTTTACATTTAGGACATATTTGCCAATAACAAATATCAGCTGGGTGTGAAGTTCTATTGCAATGAATACATTCAGGATAAGTTCTACCTGCCATGCTTGCTTTGAGCTCCACAAGTTGCTTGGTCACTTCTGCTAAAGCTTCAGTTACCTTTGTCAAGTCTACTTTAACCTCTGAAATTTGAGAATCAGCCTCTTCATCTTTGGTTTTTTTCTTTTCTTTATGCACAGCATAGATAGGAACAGAATGGTGAGGTTCATAAGGGCCATCAGTGGCATCAGGGTAAAAGGGGTCATGATGAAAGCTATGGTGTTTTTCTGGTAGGATAGAAAGCATTTTGGTCAATTCAGTAGTCTTGGCAAAAACCTTGTAGATGGAATCAAAACCTTCTGCAGCTTGAATCTTGATAAGTTTTCTATGAATTTCTGGTCTAGAAGATAGGCCTTTGATGAAAGAGGACACCAAAAAGAGCGTGGGGACAGTAACTTAGCCTTTCTGACATCTATTCATGAAAGTGCTGAATCTTTCCTTGTACTGACTAACACTTTCACCTGCATAAATGGAGAAATTTTGCAATTCATTAACAAGGTCCTTAGGAGCAGCAAGTTTTCCAAACCTGTCTAAAAACTTGGTGACAAGATCATCCCAAGAAGTGGTTCCCATAAGCTTCTCATAAGTCAGCCAAGCACCAGCTTCACTCTCCTCTTTAAAACATTTTTCAAATTGTGAGAACTTGCATCCTTTCTTAAAGCCATAATTCAAAAATTCTCAGAAAGATATTAGCACTCATGCTGGAATCAAAAGTAGGCAATGGAGTAGGCACATTCAATTCAAACTGGCAAGGCAAACTTTGAAGTAATCCAGTTGAAAAACTTGGGGGAAGAGATCTATCTCTGCAGGGTTCTGAAGTCTCCTGATCTTCCATTGGTTCTTGCTCTGTTGGAAATTTCTGTTTTGATGCCATAGTCCTCAAGATCCAGGTAGAATCTCGGTAGAACCTCCAAAATGTTGACCCTAAACCTGGCTTAAAGGTCAACCACAAGGAACCAATCTGAGTTTTCACTCAAATTGGGGTTAGAACCTCCAGATCACTTAAGGTGATCAGTCTATGCAAGAAAAATTTAAAGAGAAGTTCAAAAATTTGAAGTTCTATACCTTTCCCATTTCCAAAAACTGGCACCTCTACTAAAACGGATGTGGTGATGAGATATGGATGGATTTTCCGAGTCAAATGCTGTAGACTTGGTCAAAAAAGTTGTAGGTATCCAATGGTAGAGTCCCTGACCAAGTCAGAGACTAATTTTAAGAGTTATTCGATCTCAAAGTGGGGTCAAAATTTGGTCAATAAAAGTCAAATATGGAAAACAGTGATCAGAAAATAAGGTTTGGAGTTGCCAAGCGTGTTTTTGAGAATTTCCAAAGCAAATATACTGCAATGGTGATAAGAGAGCGAGGCAGGTAGTCAGATTCCCATTTGGATGTGTGAAAGTATTTTTTGTGGCTGGATTTGGCAAAAGATAGTCAAAACTGATCAAAACAGAGAGTAATTCTTTATAACTTGAGCTAGATGTGGTATTTTTGGATGATTTCAAATCCTTTGGCTCCCACAGGCCCCAAGAATAAATGGCAAGTGGGCCAAAAGAGCTGGGAAACACTCAAGGTTTTTCTGTAGAATATTTTAAGGCAAGAATTGCTAAGAAAAAATATCAGAGATGGATCTGACAGCTTGGCAGTCGATTTGAATTGATATGAAGGTAAATATATCATGATAACAATAGATAAGGATGCTTCATAGCTCTAGATACAGTAAAATAATCATCACAAGTCATAAGATAATTTTTTGAAAGTAATGTCAAATAGATCTTTGTAAATCTAATTGAGGAGAGCTCAGGAACTTCAAGAATCGTTCAGATCTTGCTCAGCAATGATCAATGTCGGATTTGAGTACCTCTGGGCCTTCAGAAAAGTTCTTTTGTCGAATCCCCTGTATATAACTTAGTTTTCAAATGTTTACTTAATCTTAGCCTTGATTTATGGGTTCATTAGGTTCATAACGGGAGGGAAAGTGAGAATAGATAAGTTTCGAGAGCTATGGAGCCAATTCCGGCACAATTTGAGCTAGAAACAGAAATTTAGGGTTCTCAGCTGTATTTTCTCTGAAAATGGCGTGATACGATTTCGTATTTTGGCGTGTATATTCCCAGAATATGCCGTATTTTGATAATCTGGAATTACTCAAGCATGGTTTTGAAGTTCTCTCTAAAATAAACAAAGGTTTCTTGAAGCATCTTAAGATCATGGGAACTTCATACCCTTAGGAGAGAATCATAGGATATTCCTAGAGCATCTTTAGGCTTTGGAGTAGGAATATACCATAGGAGCAAGTGTAGACATTAGAACCCATAGGAAATGGCAAATATAGGCTTAGGAGTTCATGGAAAATTGGAAGCATTGGGAGCATTATGGAGCAATGGTGAGGCAAAAAAGGTGAGATTAAGGATTTTGGCAAAAAGGAGGAAAGAATGATGGAATCCATGATGGTATTTGATGGTCATAATAATGTAGGCTTCAATGGTTAAATAAAGGGGTAGATGGAGATAAGGGTTAATCATGGAAATGAGTGAGGGGAGAAGGCAAGATTTTGAACCATGTGTGCAGGTCTTCCAAACTTCAAAGAAATGTCTTCCAAACTTCATAACCCAGATTCTTCTAGAGCATATCCTTAACTAAGCATTTGATCCCAAATAAAGTACCTCTTGTGAACTTTCTGGCTTGAGCACTTGTTGACCTAGAGGGTAAGCATCTTTTGACCTTCACATCAAGGTTGACTGCCAAGCTCTTCAAAGCTTTGACCTAGTCTTCAGAAATGACTTAACCTAACTTGAATGCATAGAACACAATTAGCATGTTGCCCTTTGGGGGCAACATCTCGCCAAAACAAAAGAATGGCTGGTCCCCTCAGCCAGAAAGGGTCTTCAACTATATACCAAGGTGCCTATACTATAGTGGAAAGGGGTATAAGAAATTTCAAAAATTTGACTAGGGGTATTTGCAAAGGTGTAACATGGGGGATAAGAATGAGAGAAAGGATATGAAATAGGAAGTTCATCTTTGAAAGGGACAAAAGGCACTAGGGAAAAAAGGAATTAGGCAACCATGGAGTGATTGGCAAAATGGGTGAGCAGGGGGGAGTATAGGTATGGGGAAAATATGACTAGGAAAATGTCAAAATGGAGGTAAGAATATGGATAAAAATGGCTAGGAAATGAAATCAAATACCATGGGGTCTTCCAAAGTTTGTCTTGCAATCTTCAAAAGCATCTTCCAATCTTCTAAACCGAGAATCTCATAAAGCATCCTTTGACTACCTTTGACCTCAAATAGTGTACCTTTCATGGGAGTTGACCTTGAGTATTGGTGTAGATTCACATCAATGTTGACTACCAAGCTTTTTTGATTTGTTTTTCTTCAAAATGACTTGGCCTAACTTGAATACATGAACCAACAATTAGTATGTTGCCCTTTGGGGGCAACATCTCATAAAAAAACAAGAAAATGGCTGGTCTCCTCAGCCATAAGGGGTCTTCAACTTTGTACCAAAGCATCTAAGTGAGGATTATGGTAGAAAGAGAGAAAGTGCAAGTGTTGATGGAATGCAGGTGAATATGGTGGTGTGAAGGTGTGAGTGAGTGAAAGAAGGGTGAGAATGAGTATAAATATGATAAGGTGGTGATGGAAAATGAGGTGAGGTGAGTGTGTAGATGTTGGAATCTCACCAAAAGAAGGTAAGAATAAGTATGAATATGGTAAGGGGGTAATGGGAATGGAGAGTACAAGGTGAGGTGAATGTGTAAATGCTGAGATCTCGCCAAAACAAGAATATGTATGCCTCCCTGATCCTGTTAAAAAATGCAACTCTGCCATGATGGTGAAGCTGAATTGCAGAGTGCCTTCTTTTGGGAATAAAAATAAGAATAAGGGGTTTAAATGGATAGCAGGACCACTTATGGCAGATGAATAAAGATGGAGAAGGAAACATACAAAAAAGTTAAACTTGATCCTTGCACTTCTGCTATGATGGTGAAGCTGAATTTGCAGAGTGCACATTTGGGGAGATAAAATGAAAGAGCATGGCTGGATGGAGGGCAGGACCACAATGAGACAGATGAATGAAAATGGAAAAAGGGTGCTCCTGCAAATGACACTTGGCAATTAATAAAAATCCCTGTTTTGAAGCTATTTGATGGCTCATCCTTCATACTGGCTAATCTGCAAATATAAACTTAATGAAAGCATTAGTTCTAAATTTAAGGCAAGTGCAATCTAATCCAACCTATCCAACCTAATCTAACTTTAATTCTAACTTGCCTAAGTTCTAGAACATAAAAAGAGACAAACATATATGCTGATCCCAGTACCTTTTCAGGTGAATAGTGTTGATAGGATTTGGAAGTGGCATCCCTGAAGTTAATTCCTTCAACCAATAAGAATTGGTGCCTGCAGGTTCCAACACCTCATAGGGGCCCTCCCAAAGATTTTCAAACTTACTAGCCGAATCTTCCCTTGATTTATTCCATTTCAAAACTAATTCTCCAGTCTTGAAAGTCCCTTGTATTTTATGAGCAGCTTTGAAAGCAGCCAAATCCTTGGCTTTTTTAAGCAAATTAGCATTCTCAGCTTCCATTCTATATCAACCCTTTTAATTTGGAATTTCCCGGTTTGAAAGAAAATGTTTTTGGATTTTTGTAAGGTGATTTTCCTAAGGTTTTGTGGAATTTGGCAACCGGAAAAAATTCCCGATTATCCAAAATTGTGATAAACAATTTGCATGATTTCGATCTGAGAGCAATTAATATTCCCCTGTCTCTTCGCATCGTATCTGACGTCTGTGTGCGCTGGAAGATGGTTGCATGCATGAGGATGGTTTCAGGCTGAGGCCCGATTTGTAACCGAGCATATAGTTGCCTGCAATTGACCGCAAGGTGATGTTGCAGTTCCTACTGTTTTAATTTTTTGTAGTATGTTTATGGATTCGTAGCTACAGGAATTTCAGGTTTTCAAGAAGCGCATGAATGAACTTGAGCTCTTAATCTTGGATAGCAAAAGCTTGGGGTGTCAATCGTTTTGTTTCCCTGTTGAAACGACCTCTCGGTTTTGTCTATTTCTCATGTAATGGTAAGATATATGACAGATGTTTGGTTCTTAATTTATTCCCTTGCAATCAATTAGAATAGACATTTTTGAAGTTCCCAGTTTAGAAAATCTGAGCTTTTATATAACAGAGCTATACCATCTCCATTAATCTGAGAACCAACTAGCATTCTCTATACTATCTTTTCCTTTCCATGCAGTAGAAGGATCTCGATATTCTTTAAACTCCTTGGGGCATCATTAAGACATGATTCTAATCATCTGCAAAGCTCGGATGCTTTCTACAACTTCTAAAACAGGATGGTAGTCTTCAGCCTAGACTGCTGCACTAGGAAAAGTATCATATCATTTCAGAGGCAAGCCCTCTTATTGCTTCTTTGAATAGTGTCAACGATTCTGTCATTTTATCATTTTGATCCATGCAGCCATGACATCATTACATCTGTCTGTAGAACTATGCAATGATATGTAACTTCTTACAAAATGGATCCAGATGAAGCATCATGTCTTCCAAAGGTCAGATTAATCTAATGCATATTCTGTGTTCCTTTAATATATTGTTCCAGCTTTTTCTTCTCTTTTGACCTTTTTTATTACATAATATATTGGAAAACTAGAGAGAATATCGTTTTACAAACCTCTTGAACCGGAAGAGTTCTACTAGAAGTGGTACAAAATCTTTTGTATGCCAAACAGGTAACATAAAATGCAAGGGTTTGATGGAACTCAATTGGTGCTCATGATCGGACAATTGCTCATCAATTTTTTCAACAAACTTATAAACTACACTTTCTTGGAATTTTTTGAGTAAGGCACATGCACAATATGGAAATCTTGACAAAGCTTTTAAACTCTTCATTTTTATCCTCAATAAAACATTGCCTAGAATGGATCATTTATGGCATCTTAGCTTGAGTATTTCAGAAGACTTTTGAAGTCCTTGAGAAACCGGATAAGGCATTCATCAAACAAGTTCTATTTCGGTTCCTTTTTCTTTTTTGTTGCCATCAATCTTGGTATTGAATCCATCTCTTGAGTTTAAAGTTGTTGCTTCTTGTAGCTAGCTGTAAGAAGGTCTTTTAGATATTCGAAACTAATTAATAATCATTATGAATGAGCTATTTTAAACTCGATTATTGTTTGGAATTGAACCTCGATAATATTTTAGTGAATGAGCTATAACTCGATATTTCTCTTTATTCTTTAGTTGGACATTGATTTTTATGGTGGCTTCTACCTGGAGCAAAGAACATGACACCAATCCCAGGTTGGTCTAATATTTGTTCCACACGAAGCTATTTAATACCAACTATTTGCAAGAACCTGTCTATAATGCCAATTTTGCAGATGTATCCATCTTTGATTTCTATAAATATTATGGAATATTGCAAGACCATTCGTCAAACTGAATAGATCTTTGCAATAGGTCTTGCTTGTGACATGTATCAAAGTGATACGCAGCGCTCATTCACCATAGGAGCAAGTGTAGACATTAGAACCCATAGGAAATGGCAAATATAGGCTTAGGAGTTCATGGAAAATTGGAAGCATTGGGAGCATTATAGAGCAATGGTGAGGCAAAAAAGGTGAGATTAAGGATTTTGGCAAAAAGGAGGAAAGAATGATGGAATCCATGATGGTATTTGATGGTCATGATAATGTAGGCTTCAATGGTTAAATAAAGGGGTAGATGGAGATAAGGGTTAATCATGGAAATGAGTGAGGGGAGAAGGCAAGATTTTGAACCATGTGTGCAGGGGTCTTCCAAACTTCAAAGAAATGTCTTCCAAACTTCATAACCCAGATTCTTCTAGAGCATATCCTTAACTAGGCATTTGATCCCAAATAAAGTACCTCTTGTGAACTTTACGGCTTGAGCACTTGTTGACCTAGAGGGTAAGCCTTCACATCAAGGTTATTTGCCAAGCTCTTCAAAGCTTTGACCTAGTCTTGAAATGACTTAACCTAACTTGAATGCATAGAACACAATTAGCATGTTGCCCTTTGGGGCAACATCTCATAAAACAAAAGAATGGCTGGTCCCCTCAGCCAGAAAGGGTCTTCAACTATATACCAAGGTGCCTGAGTGAGAATCATGGTAGAGAGGGAGTGTCATGTGCAAGTATTGATGGAATGAAAGTGAATATGGTGCTGAGAGGATGTGAGTGGAATGTGATGAGTGAGAAAGAATGTGAATGAGTATGAATATGATAGGATAATGATGAGGATGAGGTGCATGAGGATGGAGTAAATGTGCAAGTGTTGAGGTCTCGCCAAAACAAAAGAATGTGTGCCTCCTTGATCCTTCCAATAGCAACTCTGCTATGATGGTGAAGCTGAATTGCAGAGTGCTTTCTTTTGGGAATGAAAAACAAGAATAAGGAGTTGTGGATGGTAGGACTACTTATGGCAGATGAATGAAGATGGAAAAAGGATGCACTGTCATGGAAATATACAAACTAGTTAGTCTCAAAACCTTGCAACTCGCTTATGGTGGTGAAGCTGATTTGCGAGTGCTTTTATGGGGATGAAAATAAGGGCAAGAAGTCTAGATGAATAAAAGGACCACTTATGGCGAGATGAATAAAGATGGAAAAAGGATGTTCCTGCATATGGCACTTGGTGAAGCATTAGTAATCATTCTTTTTCTTGAGATCATTCATCTTGTCCTCGAGGTCAG
This sequence comes from Isoetes taiwanensis, assembly GCA_021234155.1. Lineage (NCBI taxonomy): Eukaryota > Viridiplantae > Streptophyta > Lycopodiopsida > Isoetales > Isoetaceae > Isoetes > Isoetes taiwanensis. Next base: position 10,396,008 of record JAJEKV010000046.1, on the reverse strand, counting down.
CCCAACCTACAATCATAAAATTAACTTATCAAAGTAATATGCTCAAAGAATTAAATAGATCTAACTACTCTAACCCTACCATAGATCTTTAAACTTCTCTAATGCAAAAAGAGGGACAAGCAAGCATGCTGGTCCCAATACCTCTTCAAATGTAGGATATTAATAGGATTTGGTAACAACATTCCTGAGGCAACCTCTTGTAGCCAATATGAATTGGTACCTGCAGATTCCAACACCACAAAGGGTCCTTCCCAAATGTTATCAAACTTGCCAGCTGAGTCTTCTTTTGACTTATTCCACTTAAGGACAAGCTCCCCCTTCCTAAAGGTACCCTATAGTCTATGTGCAGCTTTGAATGCAGCCAGATCTTTGGCCTTTTTCAGCAAATTAGCATTCTCAGCTTCCATTCTATATTCATCTAGGTGCAGCAAGGCATCCAATCTTTCTTGCAAGGCATGTTCAAAAGGTAAGCATAGTTTATGAGCCAATCTCAGGGAAGGCAACTCGAGTTCCCTTTGGTACAAGCTGCCTCTATGCCATAAACCAAACTGAAGGGTGTATGATTTATAGCTGTTTTGATGGTAACTCTATAAGCCCAAAGTGCATCCACTATTTTGACATGCCAATCCCTCTTGTTGACCTCAATTGTCTTCTGCAAAATACTTTTCAGCACTTTGTTAGTGGCTTCAGCTTGTCCATTACCTTGGGGATAGTATGAGGAGCTTTTGGTATGCTTGACCTTCAAAATGTCCAACAGGTTAGCAATAACTTCATTAACAAAAGGTGTACCCCTATCAGAATGCAACTGAAAAGGAATACCAAACCTGGAACAAACATATTCATGCAAAAACCTTGCAGTTGTGGAAGCATTAGCCTGCCTCAAAGGTATAGCTTCTGCCCACTTGGTAAAATAATCTGTGGCCACAATAATATGTTGATGTTGACCTGCAGAAGAAGGATTAATGGGGCCAATATAATCTAGTCCCCAAATCTGAAAGGGCCCTGGAGATATGATGGGATTAAGGGCAGCTGGCAGTAAAATTCTTTTGCTAAAGATTTGGCATTGATGGCAAGTCTTTATAATCTCATAACAATCTTTAAAAATAGTAGGCCAGTAATAACCCGGACTGAGAATCTTTTTTTTTTTGTAGTATCACCAGCAAAATGTCCTCCACAAATGCCTTTATGCATTTCCATGATAATTAAAGCAGACTCACCTTCATCTACACACCTCAACAAGACTCCATCTCGGTTGACTTTACACAAGACATTGTCTATCATCTTGAATTGCCTGCATTTATCCTTGAGTCTCCTTTTTTGGCTTGAAGTGAAGCTTGGAGAGATGATCCCATATTGTAAAAGTCTTTAATAGGTTGTTGCCATCCCCTTTAGCTTGATCTTCTGGAGTTACCTCTATATGAGCTCTTTGCAAGTGAAGTGTCGATGGTATCCAACTCATCTTCATGATCAAAAAATATGTAAGGCAAATAAAGGCTAGGATTTCGCACCAAATGCAACTCTTTTACAGAAATATCATAACTTTGCAACTTACAAGCCCATCTTTGGATCTTTGGTTTATTAGTTGCTTTACCAAATAGCAAGCCCATTGGGTTTTTCTTCATGTGAACTTGAACTTGGCTTTTTAGCAGCAAATGTCCTTGTCTATTAATAAGAAACATGAGAGCAGCAGCACTTTTCTCTATTCTGGTGTATCTTTCTTCAAGGGCAGACCATTGTTTGCTTGCAAAAACTATAGTATGCTTGTCCTGCAAAATGGCTATTCCTATAGCCTTTTTAGTAACAGTGATATAAACTTCAAATGGCATGCCCAGATTTGGTTTTTTTAAAAGAGTAGCTTCACATATAGACGAAATGAGAAAGTCAAAAGTCTCTTGGCAGTCTGGAGTCCATGTGATAGGTATGTGTTTGCTTTCAGATTTAGAAAATTTACCTACCCTGGTCAACTTGGAAATGGGACTCAAGATATGAGCAAAATTTGGAATATACATTCTAAGAAAACTCGTCATACCAATAAAGCTCTTAACCTGCTTTAAATTCTTGGGGGGTGCTAGCTTTTTGAGGGCTTCAATCTTATCTTGAGCAACTTGAATACCTTGGCTGGATACTTCATGTCCTAAGAGCTGTCCTTTTGATGCAAAAAAGATGCATTTTTTTGGATTTAGATTAACTCCTGAAGTCTTGCATAAAGAGCAAATTTTTGCAAGTAATTCCACATGGTTAGTAGAGTGAGAACCCAAACAAAGGTCATCTAGATACACCCTCCGACATAGTTTTGAAAATAACATCCATTGCCCTTTAGAAAGTAGCTGGGGCATTCATTAGGCCAAATGGCATTCTTTTCATGGCATATGTACCCCAGGGAGTGATAAATGAAGTCTTTGGCTGATCCTCCTCTTTGATACTGATCTGATTAAATCCTGAAAAACCATCCAAAAATGAGTACATGTCTTTTCCTGCAACAGCATATAGGATTTCCTCTAGAAAAGGCAAAGGATAACAATCTTTTATGGTAGCTTTGTTCAGATCTCGATAATCTATACAAATTCTCAAAGCACCATTCTTTTTTTCCATTGGAACAATGCATGACACCCATTCAGGATTAATAATTTCCACAATAACACCTGCATCCAACATTTTATGCAACTCTTCTTTGATTATAGATCTAAAAGTGAAGCATTGATCCTCCTTAACTTCTGGAAAACAGGTTTACACCCTTCTTTAATTTTAATTTCAAATTGACATACCTCTTCCTTGATACCAATGAGCTCAGAATAATCCCAAGCAAACACATCACTTCTTTCTTCAAAGAATTTGGTAATCTCTTCCTTGTTTTGTGTGTCAAAGAGATCTCCCACAAACAGTGTTCTTTCTTTGGCCATGTTTATTAATTATAACTTTATTGGTTGCTTCTTCTTGTGATGCATTTATAACTAATATGGGACAGAATTCCTTAGCCTCGTCCTCATCAAGATCTTCCTCCGGAATAGCTCCTTGCCGGATAAATAAGTCATTAAAGTATCTCTGCACAAAGCATCAGCTTCCCAATTCTGCTCCCTTGGGATATGAGTAATTTCCCAAGAAGTAAAGTAAGCAAGCATTTCCATTACCTGATTTCTTAGGGATGTCAGCATTCTTGGCCTGATATTCACCACTAACCTGTCTGCAAACTAACTGAGAATCCCCATAAATGTGTATGATTGAAATGTCCATAGCCTTGGCTTATTGGAGACCTGCAATCAAAGCCTTGTACTCTGCTACATTAGAAGTTATTTGAGGAAAAAATCCTTCCTACCTTAGCCAAGAGTTTATTGGAAGTATCCTTCAATATGGCTGCAGATGAAGCTACATTTAATTTCTTTGAGATCCCTCCATCAAACCATAGACATCCTTCTTTACCATTCTCAGAAGGTAGTGCACACTCTCTAATCAAGGGAATCAGATCAACTTTCCGTGTGCTAGGGGTTGCTAGACTATAAGATCCTAAGGGCTCCTCTATAAGCATTTCTTTAATAAAGTGTACCTCTTCCTTGAAGCCTTAAGAACCATCCTGGTTGTAGATTGTGGCCATTTGAGTGCCATTTGAAATGGTGCATCTCCCCTCAGACCAGATTGGCCTGGCATCAACTGTAGCCATCCACCTTCTCCCTAGCAAGAGATCACATATATCTGCATCTTCTCCTAAATCTTCAAAAGCAACAACAACAAAATTGGCAATGACAATAATGCCTTGATGTTAACGGGGAACTTTGGTCACAATTCCAAGCTGATGCTATTTTAGCATTTGAAAAGGATTTTAATAAAACAGATGACCTTTTGTCTATCTCGAGCCCACATTTTTTCATAACATGATAGGGCATGATATTTAGAGGTGAGCCACCATCCAGCAACACATTAGAAAAAAGAATAACCTCCTAGAGTAGCTGAACACATAAATGCACTGGATCTTCTTCATTTTGAGCCAAAATAAGATTAGTGGCATTTGCAACACCTACACAAGCCACTGCATCACTAAAAATAGTTTGTTGCAATAACTTTTTCCTATAACCAGGTGCAATCTTTAATAAGGTAAATAAATCCACACTTACTTTGGAATTTTTCAGTAAAACATCCAACTCATCAAGATCTTGATCTCTTACCATACTTTCGTTGGGGAGGTGGAGCTATTTCTTGGGGAGGAGCTTCCATAACAGGGGTTGGTGGCAATGTTGATTTCCTGGAATGCTCTGGAGCAAATTTGTTAGGTTCAGCAGGTCTATGGATCTCTCCCATGCTTCTGGTTTGTACCACCATCACTTCCTCAGTCTTTGGCATCTCTGTAGCCTGCACAAACCTTATAGATCTAGTAGATTCAGCAAACCTTACATGGGGAGTCGCCTCAGGTTTCTTCTCCCTCTCTTGCTTGGCAAAATATTCTTTAACTGAGCACCTAAGGTCGGTATGACCAATCTCCTTACAAAAAGCACAAACCTGGACATTCTCTACCAAAGTGACCTTTCTTTTTTTACATTTAGGGACATATTTGCCAATAACAAATATCAATTTGGGTGTGAAGTTCTATTGCAATGAATACATTCGGGATAAGTTCTACCTGCCCTGCTTGCTTTGAGCTCCACAAGTTGCTTGGTCATACGCTAAAGCTTGATTACCTTTGTCAAGTCTGCTTTAACCTCTGAAATTTGAGAATCAGCCTCTTCATCTTTGGTTTTTCTTTTCTTTTGCACACGACATAGATAGGAACGAGAAATGGTGAGGTTCATAAGGGCCATCGGTGGCATCGGGGTAAAGGGGTCATGATAAAAGCTATGGTGTTTTTACGGTAGGATAGAAAGCATTCTAGTCAATTCGATAGTCTTGGCAAAAACCTTGTAGATGGAATCAAAACCTTCTGCAGCTTGAATCTTGATAAGTTTTCTATGAATTTCTGGTCTAGAAGATAGGCCTTTGATGAAAGAGGACACCAAAAGAGCGTGGGGACAGTAACTTGGCCTTTCGACATCTATTCATGAAGGTGCTGAATCTTTCCTTGTACTAACTAACACTTTCACCTGCATAAATAGAAATTTTGCAATTCATTAACAAGGTCCTTAGGGGCAGACAAGTTTTCCAAACCTGTCTAAAAACTTGGTGACAAGATCATCCCAAGAAGTGGTTCCCATAAGCTTCTCATAAGTCAGCCAAGCACCAGACTTCACTCTCCTCTTTAAAACATTTTTCAAATTGTGAGAACTTGCATCCTTTCTTAAAGCCATAATCCCTGTAATAATCTTCAAAAATTATCGAGAAAGGTATTAGCACTCATCTTTGGAATCAAAAGTAGGCAATGGGTAGGTACATTCAATTCAAAGCGGCAAGGCAAACTTTGAAGTAATCCGGTTGAAAAACTTGGGGAAGAGATCTATCTCTGCGGGGTTACGAAGTCTCTCGATCTTCCATTGGTTCTTGCTCTGTTGGAAATTTCTGTTTTGGAGCCATGAGTCCTCAAGATCCGGGTAGAATCTCGGTAGAACCTCCAAAATGTTGACCCTAAACACGGCTTAAAAGGTCAACCACAAGGAACCAATCTGAGTTTTCACTCAAATTGGGGTTAGAACCTCCAGATCATTTAAGGTGATCAGTCTATGCAAGAAAAATTTAAAGAGAAGTTCAAAAATTTGAAGTTCCCTTTCCCATTTCAAAAGCGGCACCTCTACTAAAAGCAGGATGTGGTGATGAGATATGGATGGATTTTCGAGTCAAATCTTTGTAGACTTGGTCAAAAAAAGTTGTAGGTATCAATGGTAGAGAGTCCGACCAAGTCAGAGACTAATTTTAAGAGTTATTCGATCTCAAAGTGGGGTCAAAATTTGGTCAATAAAAGTCAAATATGGAAAACAAGTGATCGAGAAAATAAGGTTTGGAGTTGCCAAAGCGTGTTTTGAGAATTTCCAAAGCAAATATCTTGCAATGGTGATAAGAGAGAGGCGGGGTAGTCAGATTCCCATTTGGATGTGTGAAAGTATTTTTTGTGTTTGGATTTGGCAAAATACTGATCAAAGCCCGATCAAAAAGCAGTAATTCTTTATAACTTGAGCTAGATGTGGTATTTTTGGATGATTTCAAATCCTTTGGCTCCCCACAGGCCCCAAGAATAAATGGCAAGTGGGCCAAAAGAGCTGGGAAACACTCAAGGTTTTTCTGTAGAATATTTTAAGGCAAGAATTGCTAAGAAAAAATATCAGAGATGGATCTGACAGCTTGGCAGTCGATTTGAATTGATATGAAGGTAAATATATCATGATAACAATAGATAAGGATGCTTCATAGCTCTAGATACTGATAAAATAATCATCACAAGTCATAAGATAATTTTTTTGAAAGTAATGTCAAATAGATCTTTGTAAATCTAATTGAGGAGAGCTCAGGAACTTCAAGAATCGTTCAGATCTTGCTCAGCAATGATCAATGTCGGATTTGAGTACCTCTGGGCCTTCAGAAAAGTTCTTTTGTCGAATCCCCTGTATATAACTTAGTTTTCAAATGTTTACTTAATCTTAGCCTTGATTTATGGGTTCATTAGGTTCATAACGGGGGGGGAAAGTGAGAATAGATAAGTTTCGAGAGCTATGGAGCCAATTAGGCACAATTTGAGCTAGAAACAGAAATTTAGGGTTCTCATTTGTATTTTCTCACGAAAATGGCGTGATCTGATTTCGTATTTTGGCGTGTATATTTCGAGAATATGCAGTATTTTGATAATCTGGAATTACTCAAGCATGGTTTTGAAGTTCTCTCTAAAATAAACAAAGGTTTCTTGAAGCATCTTAAGATCATGGGAACTTCATACCCTTAGGAGAGAATCATAGGATATTCCTAGAGCATCTTTAGGCTTTGGGTAGGAATATACCATAGGAGCAAGTGTAGACATTAGAACCCATAGGAAATGGCAAATATAGGCTTAGGAGTTCATGGAAATTTGGAAGCATTGGGAGCATTATGGAGCAATGGTGAGGCAAAAAAGGTGAGATTAAGGATTTTGGCAAAAAGGAGGAAAGAATGATGGAATCCATGATGGTATTTGATGGTCATAATAATGTAGGCTTCAATGGTTAAATAAAGGGGTAGATGGAGATAAGGGTTAATCATGGAAATGAGTGAGGGGAGAAGGCAAGATTTTGAACCATGTGTGCAGGTCTTCCAAACTTCAAAGAAATGTCTTCCAAACTTCATAACCCAGATTCTTCTAGAGCATATCCTTAACTAAGCATTTGATCCCAAATAAAGTACCTCTTGTGAACTTTCTGGCTTGAGCACTTGTTGACCTAGAGGGTAAGCATCTTTTGACCTTCACATCAAGGTTGACTGCCAAGCTCTTCAAAGCTTTGACCTAGTCTTCAGAAATGACTTAACCTAACTTGAATGCATAGAACACAATTAGCATGTTGCCCTTTGGGGGCAACATCTCGCCAAAACAAAAGAATGGCTGGTCCCCTCAGCCAGAAAGGGTCTTCAACTATATACCAAGGTGCCTATACTATAGTGGAAAGGGGTATAAGAAATTTCAAAAATTTGACTAGGGGTATTTGCAAAGGTGTAACATGGGGGATAAGAATGAGAGAAAGGATATGAAATAGGAAGTTCATCTTTGAAAGGGACAAAAGGCACTAGGGAAAAAAGGAATTAGGCAACCATGGAGTGATTGGCAAAATGGGTGAGCAAGGGGAGTATAGGTATGGGGAAAATATGACTAGGAAAATGTCAAAATGGAGGTAAGAATATGGATAAAAATGGCTAGGAAATGAAATCAAATACCATGGGGTCTTCCAAAGTTTGTCTTGCAATCTTCAAAAAGCATCTTCCAATCTTCTAAACCCAGAATCTCATAAAGCATCCTTTGACTACCTTTGACCTCAAATAGTGTACCTTTCATGGGAGTTGACCTTGAGTATTGGTGTAGATTCACATCAATGTTGACTACCAAGCTTTTTTTGATTTGTTTTTCTTCAAAATGACTTGGCCTAACTTGAATACATGAACCAACAATTAGTATGTTGCCCTTTGGGGGCAACATCTCGCCAAAACAAGAAAATGGCTGGTCCCCTCAGCCATAAGGGGTCTTCAACTTTGTACCAAAGCATCTAAGTGAGGATTATGGTAGAAAGAGAGAAAGTGCAAGTGTTGATGGAATGCAGGTGAATATGGTGGTGTGAAGGTGTGAGTGAGTGAAAGAAGGGTGAGAATGAGTATAAATATGATAAGGTGGTGATGGAAAATGAGGTGAGGTGAGGTGAGTGTGTAGATGTTGGAATCTCACCAAAACAAGGTAAGAATAAGTATGAATATGGTAAGGGGGTAATGGGAATGGAGAGTACAAGGTGAGGTGAATGTGTAAATGCTGAGATCTCGCCAAAACAAGAATATGTATGCCTCCCTGATCCTGTTAAAAAATGCAACTCTGCCATGATGGTGAAGCTGAATTGCAGAGTGCCTTCTTTTGGGAATAAAAATAAGAATAAGGGGTTTAAATGGATAGCAGGACCACTTATGGCAGATGAATAAAGATGGAGAAGGAAACATACAAAAAAGTTAAACTTGATCCTTGCACTTCTGCTATGATGGTGAAGCTGAATTTGCAGAGTGCACATTTGGGGAGATAAAATGAAAGAGCATGGCTGGATGGAGGGCAGGACCACAATGAGACAGATGAATGAAAATGGAAAAAGGGTGCTCCTGCAAATGACACTTGGCAATTAATAAAAATCCCGGTTTGGAAGCTATTTGATGGCTCATCCTTCATACTGGCTAATCTGCAAATATAAACTTAATGAAAGCATTAGTTCTAAATTTAAGGCAAGTGCAATCTAATCCAACCTATCCAACCTAATCTAACTTTAATTCTAACTTGCCTAAGTTCTAGAACATAAAAAGAGACAAACATATATCTTTGATCCCAGTACCTTTTCAGGTGAATAGTGTTGATAGGATTTGGAAGTGGCATCCCTGAAGTTAATTCCTTCAACCAATAAGAATTGGTGCCTGCAGGTTCCAACACCTCATAGGGGCCCTCCCAAAGATTTTCAAACTTACTAGCCGAATCTTCCCTTGATTTATTCCATTTCAAAACTAATTCTCCAGTCTTGAAAGTCCCTTGTATTTTATGAGCGACTTTGAAAGCAGACCAAATCCTTGGCTTTTTAAGCAAATTAGCATTCTCGGCTTCCATTCTATATCAACCCTTTTAATTTGGAATTTCGGTTTGAAAGAAAATGTTTTTGGATTTTTGTAAGGTGATTTTCCTAAGGTTTTGTGGAATTTGGCAACGGAAAAAATTCCGATTATCAAAATTGTGATAAACAATTTGCATGATTTCGATCACGAGAGCAATTAATATTTCCCCTGTCTCTTCGCATCGTGTATCGGCGCCACGTGTCTTATTTGGAAGATGGTTGCATGCATGAGGATGGTTTTGGTGAGGCCGATTTATAACCGAGCATATAGTTGCACACCGCAATTGTATAAGGTGATGTTGCGATTCCCCTTTATTTTAATTTTTTGTAGTATGTTTATGGATTCGTAGCTACAGGAATTTCAGGTTTTCAAGAAGCGCATGAATGAACTTGAGCTCTTAATCTTGGATAGCAAAAGCTTGGGGTGTCAATCGTTTTGTTTCCCTGTTGAAACGACCTCTCGGTTTTGTCTATTTCTCATGTAATGGTAAGATATATGACAGATGTTTGGTTCTTAATTTATTCCCTTGCAATCAATTAGAATAGACATTTTTGAAGTTCCGGTTTAGAAAATCTGAGCTTTTATATAATGAGCTATACCATCTCCATTAATCTGAGAACCAACTAGCATTCTCTATACTATCTTTTCCTTTCCATGCAGTAGAAGGATCTCGATATTCTTTAAACTCCTTGGGGCATCATTAAGACATGATTCTAATCATCTGCAAAGCTCGGATGCTTTCTACAACTTCTAAAACAGGATGGTAGTCTTCAGCCTAGACTGCTGCACTAGGAAAAGTATCATATCATTTCAGAGGCAAGCCCTCTTATTGCTTCTTTGAATAGTGTCAACGATTCTGTCATTTTATCATTTTGATCCATGCAGCCATGACATCATTACATCTGTCTGTAGAACTATGCAATGATATGTAACTTCTTACAAAATGGATCCAGATGAAGCATCATGTCTTCCAAAGGTCAGATTAATCTAATGCATATTCTGTGTTCCTTTAATATATTGTTCCAGCTTTTTCTTCTCTTTTGACCTTTTTTATTACATAATATATTGGAAAACTAGAGAGAATATCGTTTTTACAAACCTCTTGAACCGGAAGAGTTCTACTAGAAGTGGTACAAATACTGTATGCCAAACAGGTAACATAAAATGCAAGGGTTTGATGGAACTCAATTGGTGCTCATGATCGGACAATTGCTCATCAATTTTTTCAACAAACTTATAAACTACACTTTCTTGGAATTTTTTGAGTAAGGCACATGCACAATATGGAAATCTTGACAAAGCTTTTAAACTCTTCATTTTTATCCTCAATAAAACATTGCCTAGAATGGATCATTTATGGCATCTTAGCTTGAGTATTTCAGAAGACTTTTGAAGTCCTTGAGAAACCGGATAAGGCATTCATCAAACAAGTTCTATTTCGGTTCCTTTTTCTTTTTTGTTGCCATCAATCTTGGTATTGAATCCATCTCTTGAGTTTAAAGTTGCTTCTTGTAGCTAGCTGTAAGAAGGTCTTTTAGATATTCCAGAAACTAATTAATAATCATTATGAATGAGCTATTTTAACTCTGATTATTGTTTGGAATTGAACCTCGATAATATTTTAGTGAATGAGCTATAACTCTGATATTTCTCTTTATTCTTTAGTTGGACATTGATTTTTATGGTGGCTTCTACCTGGAGCAAAGAACATGACACCAATCCCAGGTTGGTCTAATATTTGTTCCACACGAAGCTATTTAATACCAACTATTTGCAAGAACCTGTCTATAATGCCAATTTTGCAGATGTATCCATCTTTGATTTCTATAAATATTATGGAATATTGCAAGACCATTCGTCAAACTGAATAGATGCTGCAATAGGTCTTGCTTGTGACATGTATCAAAGTATTCTGCAACGCTCATTCTCCTACATCTCGATATTCACGTCCCATCCAAAAGACAATAAATACATATGGATGAACAAGGTTTCAGGCAAGACAACCCATCTGCATCAAAGGTGATTTATCTCTTACAGCTGTTTTACATTGTTCTCCGCATAGGACATCACTTTCAGCGAAGGCCACTGCCTCGGAAGTGCAAAAACGATGAAGCTCAGTAAAACAACCTCACTCAGCCAAATATAAGGTGACCTTTTTTTCTCTGATTGTGTTGCAATCTTCTGAAACTTTGTACAATATTTGACATTGAACCACCTGAAATCCTTGCACGCCATGGATTATGGGTCTAATAGGTTCCTAATGCTTTTAGTGAAGGACTTTGGTCAATCTGGCATTGTGCACACAATTCATCATCATGCAATGCACTATGGATGTGCTCACACGCAGCTGTATGATTTGTATAGATTCTTGGTGCAAAGTTGCTCTACTCCAAGCACACTTTTAAAATCAAATACGACAATTTCATGTTCCATTTGGGATTCCTTTAAGACCTACTTGGACAAGTTTGCCAAGGTAAATTTACTGTTCTTTTTCATTTTCTCAATTCCACTGATCTACCAATCTAGGACTTCATGCATAGATATAATGACGAGGAGTTTGGCTTCTCCAGCCTGTTTTTGCCTTAACATTTTTGTGTCCTCCTGAATATGACCCGCAATTTGCTGCTTGATCAAAACCTGACATGGTCATACTATGGACTTCTGCACATAGGGTTGTATCTTGGTTCATGGTACGATGTTCGAACTTTAAGGCCACATTTTGCTAGCATGTTTAAAACAGTACGTGTTCATTTGAAAGCAAGAGGCAAGTAAAAATGTGAGCCGCCATTCCAATGTTGCACATTTCCATTCTCATGTTGCCGTTTTGATATTCTTTTTTGCCATGCATCAAAAACATGAACCACAGCAGATTGAAGACCCTGGACTCCTTTGCAAAAAAACCTATTCATTTAATTTTATGTCCTTTTGAGAAAACTGATATTTTATGTTACGGTTACTCCATAGAATGCTATGGGTCTTTGTGCTTTATCTCGAGGCTTTCATTTTCCCAAGCATTGTTATTGCATGTGGATGGTAGGCAGTTGCTGTATAGATGGTTGTCATTTTGTTCAAAAATCCCATGTAATCCAGTCATATCATCATATTTCTCTGTACGACCTGAACTAGAGTCAGTCTTACTGTGTACTAAAACTCTCTTATAAATGCATTTATATATGGTAAGTCCCTATCGAAATGACTGTCTTCGTGTCTAAGTAGCAGAAACCAAAAGATCCATGCAAAAAGAAGAAGATAACAACATCTTTGCCAAAGCTTTTATCCATAAATTAGGCTTCATAGAGATCAACAAGTAAGAACTCTACCCTTATATATATCGCCACACACAATCCATTTGCTATGCATCTCCCTGGTACTCCACGATTTCTGGATTGCAGTCATTACTAACACTTGGTAAAATCAAGTACATCCCAAAGATCTTTACATACCTCTTGATCTTCAAAAATCTAATAGACATGTTCACCTACACTTTTGTCCGTTATTTATAAGCATCTCTTTTAGCTAGAAATTGGCCAACATGTATTGCAGAGCATTTACTTGATGTTCTGGTATCGTCCCAGCTTCTACGTTTTATTGTGGAATGGGACCAGGGCTATTGCATCCAACGTTTTATGTGATGTAAATGTTTAGTTGAAGAATCACAGAGCCCAAGTGTGTAATAAGTATTTTAGCATATTGTCTAGCATCTACTTGATGTTGTGGAACAACGAATTATTGCTTCAATTGTTTATGTGATGTGAATGTGCAATTAAAAATTGCAAAGTCAAGTGTGCCTAGCATCTACTTGATGTCGTGGGCAATTTAACTGTTTATGTGATGTAAATGTGTAGTTGAAAGAGCCAAGTGTGTAGTCGTGCAATGTCTGAATCTTTTATATGACTACAGTTTCGTGGTTGTGCAACTTGGTAAGTCCAATACAATTTTTTCTAATATATATGTCATTTATAATTTATCGATGCCAACTTCGTTTCAATAATTATGCAACTTCCTTTCAATATATATGCTAGGCGCATAAGTGTGGTGCTATGGTGCATAAGTTTATAGCACTATTTAATAAATTGGTCTTTGCTCTTCCAATAAAAATTGCGATAGGCATAAATTCTTCATTGGACAAGCATACAGTAATTGTGTTGCCCTACCACACAATAGTTTTTTGAGCTTTATTATAACATAGCCACACTAAAATTGAGCCTGCATGTGTTGCATCCTGGTTTGACAACCTTTGTCGAATCACTCCCCCTCTTAGGATCAACCTTCAATGCTAACTATGATGTGACATGGCCGCACTCATTGATGGACCATAAGCAGAGTGTCTTTTGAATGATTGCAGATGCCATTAAAGACAAATGGGGTGATAATACAAGTAGTACACGGCTTGCACGTAGCTTTTCATGTCTATGTCTAATCACTCTTCAAGTTTGTTGGTTCAATGATTTGTTAGTCTACTCACAAACATTAATGCATACCTTAACAAAATACATTATTAGCACTAGATAAAAGAATAAAATGATAAACAACACAAGGAGAACAAACAATACTCCTATTTCTCCATTGAAAACCATATACTATTTAGTCGAGGGGTGATTAATAGAATTCCCATCCACAATTTTAATTGATCCATGAAATATGAATGGAGTGGTCTATATTTTTAAAAATTTGCAAGTCACAAATGTTAATGCAATATATCAAACCATTTACTCCTGTTCCACTATATATTTTAACACAAATTGCACAAAGCCCCATTTCGAGTTCATATGGACCTAAAGCCCGACAATGCCGGGCACCATAACTAGTTCTTCTAAATGCAAAAGGGCATCCAGTCTTTCCTGCAAGGCATACTCAAAAGGCAAACACAACTTATGAGCTAACCTCAGAGATGGAAGCTCAAGCTCTACTGGAAGCACAGCTTCAATGCCATAAACTAAGTTAAAAGGGGTATGAGTGGTTGCTGCTTTGATGGTGACTCTATAAGCCCATAGGGCATCCACCAGTTTGACATGCCAATCCCTTTGATTATCATCCACTGTTTTCTGCAAAATACCCTTCAAAACTTTATTAGTAGCTTCTGCTTGACCATTACCTTGGGGATAGTAGGAGGAACTCTTGGTATGTTTGACTTTAAGAATGGTCAATAAATTAGCAATAACTTCATTCACAAAAGGGGTACCTCTATCAGAATGTAATTGTAAAGGAATACCAAACCGTGCACAAATATACTCATGTAAGAACTTTGCTGTTGTAATGGCATTAGTCTGTCTTAAAGGAATTGCCTCGCCCATTTGGTAAAATAATCTGTAGCTACAATAATGTCTTTGGTGTTGCCCCGTAGAAGGGGGGTTAATAGGGCCAATATAATCTAATCCCCATATTTGAAAAGGTCCTGGAAAAATTATGGGTTTTAGTGCAATTTGGGAGAAGGATCCTCTTGCCAAAATATCGGCACTTGTGGCAAGATTTTATAGCAGTATAACAATCTTTAAATATTGTAGGCCAATAATAACCTGACCTGAGAATTTTCTTGGCAGTAGTATCTCCAGCAAAATGGCCTCCACATACTCCTTCATGCATTTCTCTAATGATCAAAGCAGATTCCTCTTCATTGACACACCTCAGTAATAGTCCATCCCTGTTGACTTTACACAAAACATCATTAATCATTTTGAATTGCTTGCACTTTTCTTTAAATCTCCTTTGCTGGCTCGAAGTCAGTCCTGAAGGCATTTCCTTGAATTGTAAGAAATTCTTTATAGGTAGCTGCCAATCTTGTTGATTCTGCTCTTCATCATCTGCCTGTAAATAGGCTAAGGCATCCACAAAGTCAACAACTTCTACTACATCCTCATGATCAAAGAAAATGTAAGGTAAATAAAGACTGGGACTCTTCACCTTATGTAACTCTTTTATGGAAATATCAAAGGTTTGTAGCTTGCAAGCCCACCTTTGGATTTTTGGTTTAGAGGTAGCTTTACCAAATAACAAACCTGTTGGATTTTGCTTCATATAAACCTGAACTGAACTTTTCAATAGTAAATGACCTTGTCTGTCAATGAGGAACATGAGAGCAGCAGCACTCTTCTCCATTCTGGTATATTTCTCTTCAGTTGAACTCCATTGTTTGCTAGCAAAAGCTATAGTGTGCTTGTCCTGCAGAATAGCTAGGCCTATGGCCTTTTTAGTAATAGTAATGTAGACTTCAAATGGCTGGTCCAAATCAGGTTTTTTAAGAAGAGTTGCTTCACAAATGGACATTATAAGCAACCCAAAAGACTCTTGGCAATCTGATGACCATGTGACAGGAACATACTTGCTCTCAGATTTGGAAATCCTGCCTATTCTTGTCAGCTTAGAAATAGGACTTATAATGTGAGCAAAATTAGGAATATACATCCTAAGAAAACTAGTCATGCCAATAAAACTTTTGACCTGCTTCAAGTTTTTGGGGGCACCGAGTTTTTGAGGGCTTCAACTTTTTCTTGTGCCACTTGTATGCCATTGTTGGATGCCTCATGTCCCAAAAGTTGGCCTTTGGATGCAAAGAAAATACATTTCTTTGGGTTAAGGTTGACTCCAGATTCCCTGCACAAAGAACATATTTTTGCCAGCAATTCCAAATGATTAGTAGGGTGAGATCCTAAACAAAGGTCATCCAAATAAACTCTGAATTCTTGAGGAGACATGGGCCTAAAAATAACATCCATAGCCCTCTGGAAAGTAGCAGGTGCATTCATTAGTCCAAAAGGCATTCTTTTCATTGCGTAAGTTCCCCAAGGGGTAATAAAAGAGGTCTTAGGTTGGTCTTCTTCCTTAATGCCAATTTGATTAAACCCTGAAAATCCATCTAGAAAGGAGTATACCTCTCTCCCTGCTACAGCATATAAGATTTCTTCTAGAAAAGGCAAGGGGTAGCAGTCCTTGATGGTGGCTTTGTTGAGGTCTCGATAATCAATACAGATCCTTAAGGCACCACTTTTTTTTTTCTACAGGTACAATGCAAGACACCCATTCTGGATTAATAATTTCAATAATAACACCTGCATCTAGCATTTTATCCAACTCATCTTTAATCAGTCCCATCAATGAAGCATTAATTCTTCTCAGTTTTTGAAAAACAGGTTTACACCCTTCCTTAATCTTGATTTCAAATTGGCATACCTCTGCTTTAATTCCAGTAAGCTCAGAATAATCCCAAGCAAACACATCCTTCCTTTCTTCAAAGAACATTTGTATATTCTCCCTATCTTGGTATTCAATTAGATCTCCAACAAACAGGGTTCTAGTTTTACCATTTTTTGTAATGGTAATCTCTTCAGTAACCTTTTCTTCTGATGCATTAATGGTTAGAATAGGACAAAGAGCTTTTACCTCACTAGCATCAAGGTCTTCCTCTGGAATAGCTCCTTCAGTTAGGTGTGCCATGAGAGTTTCCCTGCATAAGGTATCAGCTTCCACATTTTCTTCCCTTGGTATGTGAGTAATCTCCCATGAAGCAAAACTCGAAAGCACTCCCATTACTTGGTTTTTTAAGAGCTCCATGTCTGCATTTTTTGTTTGGTAATCTCCTGAAACTTGTCTACAAATTAATTGTGAGTCACTAAAAATGTGAATGTTGGCAATATCCATAGCTTTGGCTTCCTGAAGTCCTGCAATCAAAGCCTACATTAGAGGTGATTTGGGGGAAAATCCTCCCTACTTTAACTAAAAGTTTATGAGAGGAATCTTTCAGGATAGCAGCAGATGATGCAATATTTAGTTTTTTAGAAATACCTCCATCAAACCATAAGAATCCTGATGGCCCTTGTTTGCTGGGAAGTGCACATTCCATGATGAGAGGAACTGTTTCATATTTCCTTGGCCTTGCATTTTGTATTCTGTAAAATCCCAAAGGTTCTTCAATTAGCATTTCCTTAATAAAATTTACCTCCTCATTGGAACCATAGGAGCCATCTTGATCATAGATTGTAGCAGTCTGAGAGCCATTGGAGATGGTACATCTCCCTTGAGACCAAATTGGTCTAGCATCCACAGTAGCTAACCACCTCCTTCCTAAAAGTAAACCATAGATATCAGACTCATCCCCTATGTCTTCAAAAGCCACCACAATAAAGTTGGCAGCTACAATTATGCCCTACTTTAGTTACCACACCAATGGGAGTGATCTTAGCATTATAAAAGGATCTCAATAGTATAGAAGCTTTCTTGTCCACCTCGAAACCACATTTCTTCATAACATGATATGGCATAATATTTAGGGGATCCCCATCAAGTAACACATTTGAGAAGGTATAACCTCCTAAAGTAGCTGAACATATGAATGCACCAGGGTCTTCTTCATTCTGTGCTAGAACAAGGTTAGTGGCATCAGTAAAATTCACACAAGCATTTAATACCTCACCATTGGTTTGTTGAAGTACCCTTTTTCTGTAGCTAGGTGCAATCTTTAATAAGGTAAAAAGATCCACACTCACCTTGGAATTTTTAAGCAAAACATCAACCTCATCAAAGTCTTGATCTTTCTTACCATATTTTTGCTGAGGGGGTGGAGCTATGGTTTGAGCAGGTGATTCCACTACAGGTGGTGAAGGCCTGGCAGTAGAATGCCTACTTGGTTCAGCATGTACTTGAGCTTCATTCATGCTTCTAGTTTGCACCACCATAACTTCTTCAGATTTAGGAACTTCTGTAGCTTGAATAAATCTTATAGAGGTGCTTGGTTCAGCAAATCTCACAGGAGGTTTAGACTCTGGTCTCTTCTCTTTTTCCTGCTTAGCAAAGTATTCCTTAACAGCACACCTAGCATCAGTATGGCCAACCTCTTTACAAAAAGAACAAACAGGACATTCCTTTCCAAAGTGGCCTTTTCTATTACATTTGGGGCACACTTGCCAATAGCAAATTTCTGATGGGTGAGAATTCCTATTGCAATGAATACATTCAGGGGTAAGTTTTTTGTTGTTCTTGCAGCCTTGAGTTCAACCAATTGTTTGGTTATTTCGCTAGAGCTTCAAGAACTTTTGATAAATCGACTTCACCTCGCAACCCGAGAACTTGCTTCCTCATCTTTAGATTTCTTCTTTTCTTTCTGTATGGCATAAATTGGAATAGAAGGGTGGTGATCATAATGTGCATCAGTAGCATCAGGATAAAACGGATCATGATTGTGGTGAGGAACATAATGCTTGTCAGGCAAGGTAGAGAGCATCTGAGTTAAATCAGTGGTTTTGGCAAAGACTTTGTGTATGGAATCAAACCCTTCAGCAGCTTGAATCTTGAGCAACTTCCTTTGGATATCTGGTCTTCTTTCCAAACCATTAATAAAAGCAGTGACTAAAAACAGAGTTGGGATGGTGACTTGTGCTCTTTGACACCTGCTCATGAGTACTAAACCTCTCCTTGTACTGGTTCACACTCTCTCCTGCATGTATAGAGAAACCTTGCAATTCATTAACCAAATCCTTTGGAGCAGCTAACTTACCAAATCTATCCAGAAACTTCTTGACAAGTTCATCCCATGAAGTGGTGCCCATTAACTTTTCATATATAAACCAAGCACCAGCCTCACTTTCTTCTTTGAAATATTTTTCAAACTCTGAGAGCTTGCAGCCCTTCTTGAAGCCATAGTCTCTGTAATAATCCTCAAAAATTCTCAAGAAGTTGTTAGCACTCATACTAGAATCAAAAGTAGGCAAAGGAACAGGGACATTCAATTCAAATTGATATGGCATATTCTGAAGCAGGCTACTTGAGAAACTTGAATGCAATGGCCTTTCTCTGCAATGATCTAATGCATCAATATCTTCTATTGGTTCTTGATCTGCTGGAAATTTTTGTTTTGGAGCCATGAGTTCTGAGATCCAGGAAGATCTCGGTAGAACCTCCAAGATGTTGACCCTCAACCTGGCTTAGAGAGTCAAACACAAGAAGCCAACTCGAGTTTTCACTCAAGTTGGGGTTAGAACCTCCAGATCACTTAAGGTGATCAATCTACACTTAAGGTGATCACTTAAGGTGATCAGAAAAGTTGTAAGCAAGCAAGGGTAAAGATCTTGACCAAGTCTGAGTTTTAATTTGTAAGATATTCGATCTCAAAGTTGGGTCAAATTTTGGTCAATACCAGTCAAAACTGAAAACAGAGCTCAGAGTTTTGTAACTTGAGTTGTAGGTTGAAATTTGAGGAAATTCCAAAACTAAGATGCTATATAGACTTCAAAGGTAAAGTGCATGCTATCAAATCATGATTTGAATCACTAAAACTATTTTTTTGCACTGTTTTGTGGATATCAGTCTAAATTTGTATCAGACAGAATGCAAAAAATGGTAACTTGAGTTTGGAATGGAATTTTTTCGAAATTTTTGTGCACACAGGTGCAAATAAGATGGGAGATGAAGTGCAGATGGTCATATGCAGAAAAGAATAAGGGAATTCTTTACTGTAAAAATGTTTGTGATGCAAAAATACTAAAGGATCATGACAGTCGACTTTTTGAATACTTGGCAATCAATTTTCATTGATATGAAGGTAATACAAGGTGAATAAGAATCTTAGGAACATAGATCAATCATCAATGTAGCTTAGGAGGTCAATAATAGTGTCAAATCAATAATATCAGTCCAATCTTCTCAGATTAAACTGTGGAACACTCAGAAACTTCAAGAACGTCTTCAAATCATGCTCAGCATGTATCAATGTCGAGGTTTGATGCGTCTGGGCCTTCAAAAAACTTCTGTAATTGTTTCCCCGGTATATAGATCTGGATTTGATGATTCCGGCATCTTAGGGCTTAATTTTAGGCTTAATGAAATGCTTATGAGCGGGAATCCAAGAATAGGTAGTTGTTATGGTTTAGAAATCCAATTCCGGCGTGATTCGAGCAAGTTTACAGATTTAGGGTTGGGGTTGCCCAACCGTATTATTCCTGAAATTTCGCGATATGGTGGCCGTATTTTTGGGAGTATATACTTGGAATATGCTGTATTTCGAAGTTTTGAAAAGCTAGACTATGGTTTAAAAGGTGCCTCATAAAATGGTTAAGGAGTTTGGATCATTTGAGGCAATGGCAACCCTAATTTTTTGGGGATATGCTAGGTCTAGATGCCATGTTTGGAATATTCCATGGGGTAGATGGGTAACATGGGTATTTAAAGCATAATAGTGGAAAGGGGTATAAGAAATTTCAAAAATTTGACTAGGGGTATTTGCAAAGGTGTAACATGGGGGATAAGAATGAGAGAAAGGATATGAAATAGGAAGTTCATCTTTGAAAGGGGCAAAAGGCACTAGGGAAAAAAGGAATTAGGCAACCATGGAGTGATTGGCAAAATGGGTGAGCAAGGGGGAGTATAGGTATGGGGAAAATATGACTAGGAAAATGTCAAAATGGAGGTAAGAATATGGATAAAAATGGCTAGGAAATGAAATCAAATACCATGGGGTCTTCCAAAGTTTGTCTTCCAATCTTCAAAAAGCATCTTCCAATCTTCTAAACCCAGAATCTCATAAAGCATCCTTTGACTACCTTTGACCTCAAATAGTGTACCTTTCATGGGAGTTGACCTTGAATATTGGTGTAGATCCTTGAAGATTGATGTTGTTTGACCTTCACATCAATGTTGACTACCAAGCTTTTTTTGATTTGTTTTTCTTCAAAATGACTTGGTTTAACTTGAATACATGAACCAACAATTAGTATGTTGCCCTTTGGGGGCAACAATGAGTATGGAATGCATGTATTAGGATGCACCTGCATGTGGAAATAAAATCTGTTAGCTCAAATGAGGAGTTGTTATAAAGGAAATGGCAGCAACTATGGGTGATGATGTGTAGTGTGATGAATGGAGGATGAGATGTATGGCTGTAAAATTCAGATGCTCCTGCATGGAATCCATAGTTAGCACTTGATTTAGACCTCAACTCGATCAGAATCTGCACAGATTTTTGCTTTTGCAACACTGGAATGAACTTGAAAATTTGATTAGCTCAAAGTTTAAAATCTGAAAAGCAAAACTTAACATCTAGAACTGCTACATTGTTTTTGTTTTTTCTCTATTTCACTTTTTTTGTGCTTTCCTTTTTATTTTACTTTTTACTTCTTTTTTTAATATTCTAACTAAACATACCTACAAATTCTTAAGTTCTTTTAACTGTTCAAGCTCAGGGCAACATGTTGTTGCCAATACCTTTTTAATTGCAGCATGTTGATAGGATTTAGCAATTCTCTGCCATCAGACACATCTCTCAACCAGTAAGAGTCTTTTCCTGCTGTGCCAATGAACTCAAAAGGCCCTTTCCAGAGGTTTTCAAATTTGGATGCTATTTTCTCTCTTGCTTTGTTCCATTTCAAGACTAACTCACCTGTTTTCAGAATTCCTTGGAGTTTATGAGTTGCTTTGAAAGCTGCAATGTCTTTGGCCTTCTTCATCATAACAGCATTCTCTGCCTCATACCTGTGTTCTTCAAGCTGCATCAACCTCACAAATCTTTCCTTTAGTGCCTCATCCATTTCTAAATTTATTTGGTATGCTAGTCTAAGGGAGGGAAGTTCCAATTCAATAGGCACTACTGACTCTATGCCATAAACCAAACTAAAAGGAGTGTGCCTTGTGGATGCTTTGATGGTAGTTCTATATGCCCAAAGTGCATCATGGAGTTTTAGGTGCCAATCTTTCTTTGATATACAGATAGTCTTTTTTAGGATTGACTTGAGAACCTTGTTGGTTGACTCTGCTTGACCATTGCCTTGAAGATAGTAGGATGAGCTCTTGATGTGTTTGACCTTTAGAGTGGCTAGCAAGAGTGTGATTGTTTGATTGATAAACTGACTTCCCCTATCAGAGATAATTTTGAAGGGAATTCCAAACCTGGCACAAATGTTCTCATGGAGAAATCTTGCAGTAGCATGGGCATTTGCTTCTCTCAAGGGAATTGCTTCAGCCCATTTAGTGAAGTAATCTGTGGCCACAAGTATGAATTGATGTTGAGCTGAAGAAGGTGGATCTATTGGACCTATGAAATCTAATCCCCATGTTTGAAAAGGTCCAGATGAGGTTATGGCAGTGAGGGGAGCTGGCTGTAGGGATCTCCTACCAAAGATTTGGCATTTATGGCAACATTTTATAGCATTATAACAATCCTTGAAAAGAGTAGGCCAAAAATATCCTGACCTTAAAATTTTCTTAGCAGTTGTGTCAGCAGCAAAATGTCCTCCACATACTCCTTCATGGCATGCCTCAATGATCATTCTAGCTTCTTCCTCATCTACACACCTCAGCAATACTCCTTCCTTGTCGATCTTGCACAGTACATTTTCAATGAGCCTGAACTTCTTGCATTTATCCTTAAATCTCCTTTCTTGACTACTGCTCAAATTCTTTGGCACTTCATTGCTCTCAAGGTATCCCCTAATCTCACACTGCCAGTCTGAATCTTTTGCATCAAAAGCAACCAAGTTAGCAACAAGATCATCATTGCATAGACCTTCTTGATCCTCGTGCTCAAACAGAACATAAGGCAAATATGAACTGGGGTTTTCCACTAGATTGACCACTTTGACAGTGATGTTATAGGTTTGGACTTTGCAGGCTCACCTGCACAACTTTGCTTTGGATTGCTTTTTACCAAAAAGGAGTGACAAAGGATTTTGCCTCATAAAGACCTGGACTTGGCTGTTTTGTAGTAAATGTCCCTGCCTCTCTATCAGAAACATCAGAGCTGTTGCACTCTTTTATAGTCTGGGATATCTTAGCTCACTATCTGTCCACATTTTGCTTGCAAAGGCAATCAAATGATCCTCTTGTAACAAGGCAAGACCAATTGCCCTTTTAGTGACACTGATATAAGCTTTGAAAGGCTTTTCTAGATCAGGAGATTTTAGCAAGATGGAGTTACAAATGGCACTAATGATTTTGTCAAAAGACTCCTGGCACTCCTCATTCCAATTAATCAGAATGTGCTTGCTCTCATTTTTGGAAAATTTTCCAACCTTTGTGAGGTTAGAAATTGGACTCATAGTGTGTGAAAAGTGAGGAACATACATTCTCAAGAAACTGGTCATCCCCATGAAACTTTTTACCTGTTTAAGTGTCTTTGGAGGTGCCAACTTTTTAAAGCCTCAACCTTAGCCTCAGCAATATGTATGCCTTTCGTGGACACCACATGTCTGAGCAGTTCTCCTTTTGAAGACAAGAAAACACATTTTTTTTGGATTCAAGCTGACTCCACCTTTTCTACACAAGGCAAACAACTTAGTTGGCATATCAAAATGATTTTTAAGGGAAGTTCCCAAGCAAAGATCATCCAGGAACACACGAAAAGTATTTGCAGGCATATCTTTGAAGATTGTGTCCATAGCTCTTTGGAATGTTGCAGATGCATTCATTAATCCAAAGGGCATCCTCTTCATGGCAAATGTTCTCCATGGTGTAATGAATGAAGTTTTTGGTTGATCTTCCTCTTTTATGCTTATTTGGTTGAAGCCTGAGAAACCATCTAAGAAGGAATATGTATCTTTACCTGCAACAGCATGCAAAACCTCCTCTAAAAATGGCAATGGATAGCAATCTTGGATAGTAGCTTTGTTTAAGTCCCTATAGTCAATACAGATCCTAATGGTTTTATTTTTCTTTTCCACAGGGACAATGCAGGGATAGCCATTCAGGGTTCATAATTTCTGCAATCACACGTGCATTCTTCATTTTGTATAATTCTTCCTTAATCAGTCCCAACAAGGATGCATTGATTCTCCTAAGTTTTTGTACCACAGGTTTCATACCTTCTTTGTTTTTTATCTCAAACTCACAAATACTTCTGTCAACACCAACCAATTCATCATAATCCCAAGCAAAAATATCTTTCCAATCATCAAAGAATTTTGTAACAAAGGTGTTATCCTCTTCCTTAAATAAATCCCCAACATACAGTACTCTATCTAGGCCTTTCTTGTTGAGTTTGATTTCCTTTACCTGCTTTTCTTCACTAGCATTGATTACCAGAACTGGATATAGTTGTTGCAGGTCCTTCTTTTCTAGCTCCTCCTCTTGAATTGCTCCTTCTGCCAAGTGTTCAAAAAGAACACTTTTGCATAGTGAATTAGCCTCACAATTCTGCTCTCTTGGCACGTGACAGAGCTCCCAGGTTTTGAAATTCTTTAATCATGTCTTCATTCTTGGCTTGATATTCTCCCAGTATCTGCCTGCAAACAAGTTGAGAATCTCCAAAGATAACAATTTCATTAATGCTCAAATTCTTTGCTTCTTGGAGACCTGCAATTAAAGCTTTGTATTCTGCCATATTAGAGGTAGTATTTGGACAGATCCTACCTATTTTTGCTAGCAATCTATTGGAAGAGTCCTTGAGAATAGCAGCAGATGAGGCTACACTTAACCTTTTAGAAACACCACCATCAAACCATAAGTATGCAAAACTATCTTGTTTAGGAGATGCTAGCTGATTGGGGATTCCTATGTTGGACTCTTGATTGCTTGCATTTAATTCAAATTCTCCACATGGGAAATTTAGGGCCTCAAATTCTCCTACCTTGTTGTATAATGTTACCTTTTTTCTGCCATTGGAAATGGTGCACTCCCCTTTTGACCAAACAGGCCTAGCATCAACTGTAGAGAGCCATTTTCTTCCCAAGAGTAAGTCATAGTATCTGACTTGTCCTCTATTCCTTCAAATGCAATTACAACAAAGCTAGCTGCAACAATTATACCTTCAACATTAATAGGCACATTATTGACTATTCCAACATGATTAATTTTTGTGTTTGAGAAAGATTTCAAGATCATTGGAGCTTTCTTATCTATTTCAAGGCCACATAGCCTCATGATAGATGTGGCATAACATTCAAGGGTGATCCTCCATCCAATAAGACCTTGGTCAGGATTTTTTTTCCCATTTTGGCAACACATGTGAAAGCTCCTAGGTGTTGACCCTCAACCTGGCTTTAAAGGTCAACCACAAGGAACCAACTTGAGCTTACACTCAAATTGGGGTTAGAACCTCCAGATCACTTAAAGTGATCAGTCTGTACAAGATAAATCCAGAGAAAAGTTCAAAAAACTCAAAGTGTCATACCTTTCCCATTTCTAGAAAATGGAGTCTTTACTCAAATGGCTGTAGTGATGAAAAATGGATTGATTTTCTGAGTCAACTACTTCAGAGATTAGCACAAAAAAGTTATGAGAAACCAATGATGGAGTCTCTGACCAAGTCAGACCAAAAATCTGAGAGATATTCGATCTCAAAGTGAGGTAAAAAATTGGTCAATAGAGGTCAAACTATGAAAACAGTGATCAGAAAGGGTGATTTAGAGTTGGTGAACGTATTTTTGAGAAATCTCAGAGCAAATGTACCTTAACGATGATGAGAAATGGAGACATGCAGTCAAAATTCCATTTGAAGGTCTGGGAGTATTTTTTATGATTGGATTTGGCAAAATACAGTAAAAAATGATCAAAGATGGTTTTTAAAGCTTAAGGATTCCATTCCGGCGTGATTCAAGCCGATTTCCATTTTTAGGTTTTGAACAGCAGTATTTTTTCAAAGAATTGCGCGATACGGTGACCGTATTTTCCATGGTATAAACCTGGAATATGCTGTATTTTGCAATTTTGAAAATCTTGGCTATGGTTTTAAGATGCTCCTCATAAAAAAGTTGAAGGATTTTGATCATTTGGGCAATGAGAAGACCTTCCATGGGGACACACGTGTGACATGGGTACTTATGGCACAATGGAAAGAGAGACGTAAGGGTATAGAAAATTGCAAACGAGAAGTTAGGCTAGGGGTATTGCAAGAGTGTGGCATAAAAAGTGAAAATGAGGCAAAAAATATGAAAGACAATGGGAAGAACATCTCATGGGGGAATAAGGTGCATTAGAGAAAAACAAGGATTAAGCAAAGTATGGTGTGGTATGCAAAGGTGAGCAAAAGAGAATATAGGTATGGAGAAAATAAGGGAAAAATAACTAGGAAAATTTCAAAGGGGTAAGAATGGGATATGAATATAGAGATGGATAAAAATGGCTAAGGGGTGGAACCAAGTGCCATGGGGCCTTCCAAACTTTAACTTCCAATCTTCAAAAAAGCATCTTCCAATCTTCTTAACCCAGAATCTTATAAAGCATATCTTTGACTAACTTTGACCTCAAATGAAGTACCTCCCATGGAAGTTGACCTTGAATATTTGTGTTGACCTTGAAGATAGATATTTTTTGACCTCCACATCAATGTTGACTACCAAGCTCTTTTTGACTTAGTCTTCCAAAATGGCTTGTCCTCCTTTGGGGGCAACATCTCGCCAAAACAAGAAACTGGCTGGTCCCCTCAGCCATATAATGCAAGAAAGGAATGCATAGAGGGGTCTTCAAACTATACCAGAGTGTGCAAATGAGAACATGGTGGGGTGAAGTGTAGGGTGCAAATATTGAGGTGATGATGTAGTGGTAATGAGATGAAGTGAGTGTAATGAGTGTGAATATGGTGATAATATGGTATGAATATAGTATGATAAGTGGATAAGGATGAAAATAAGTATGAGGATGATAAGGAGATGGTATGAATGAAGTGTGAGGAGTGTATGGAGATGAGATGAATGTGCTAGTGTGATGATTTTCGCCAAAACAAGAAAATGTGTAGCCTTCCCTGAAAAAAGGTTGCAACTCTGCTATGGTGGTGAAGGTGAAGTGCAGAGTGCTTTTGGGGAATGAGAACAAGAATAAAGGGCTGAAATGAATGGCAGGACCTCTTATGACAGATGAGGGTGCACCTGTCATGGAAACACATAAACAAGTTAATCTTAATCCTTGCAACTCTGCCATGATGGTGCAGCTGAATTTGCAGAGTGTTGTTTAAAGGAATGGAAAGAAGAATAGATGGCTAGATGGAGGGTAGGACCACAGTAAGGCAGATGGGTGTAGATGGAAGAAGGGTGCCCCTGCATATGACACTTGATAAATCATTAGTAGAGATTCTTGTCTTAGAACTGTTTGATAGTATATCCTCAGTACTCTGGCTAGCTGCAAACATGAACTCAATAAAAACATTAATCTAGAAACCAAAGGCAAAGTGAAATCTAACTTATCTAATCTTAACTCTAATCATAACTTATCTAAATTTTAGAGCATAAAAAGGGACAAACATATATGCTGGTTCCAGTACCTCTTCAAGTGGATAGTATTGATGGGATTTGGAAGTGGCACCCCTGAAGTTAGTTCCTTCATCCAAATATGTAGCATTATAACAGGGGGTTTTTTTTGTGATTTTATACGTTTTTTGGCATGGTTTTCATATGATTTCATGGGCGTATTGTGCGAGGCATACTAATCAGTATATCTGGAGTGCACTCCGCATTTTTATTGTCTAAATTCCATATCCCTAATGGTTTACCCCCTTTTATTTATTTTTTTTTATTTATTTATTTTAATAAGCCATACATGCAAGCATCGAGATGTTTCACTTTAGGGTTATTTTATTTTAGGGTGCTTTGCCAATGTGGATATGAGGATTAGGGTTCGTGGAGGTGGCCATATCTTCCAGATCTATGCCATCGGCCAGAGCATTGCCAAGGCTTCCCAGGTATGCTAGCCAATGCGTGAGCATGATTTTTGAAATACATATGCTTTGGGCATGATTTTTGAAATACATATGCTTCAAGCAGAATGCCGAGCGCGTGCACAGGTGGAACGGTTAAAGGAAGCACTAGATGAACATAATTTGGAGTTGCGTGTGAAGGCGAGCAGATGTGGCCGCTTGCTGGATCTTCTATTTGGAACAGAGCACTATGTATGTACGCACGGCTTTTTTCGTCATTGGAGATGAAGCCGAAATTGCTTTGGCCGAAATTGCTTTGGCCGTCTCTGTACTAAGTTTGGGGCGTTTCTGCAAAACTCCGCAAGATCCAGGTATTTGCTGGCCCGAAACCTTTCTATTCAAGCCAAAATGGATGTTTCTTTGTGTTCTGAGCTTTCAGGCAGTTAAAATGGTCTTCTTGAGGAATTTGTACGGAGGCTGATAGGAGAATGATTAGGCTTCTGCTAGAAAGACCTCTGCCATTGAAGTTCTGATCCAGCGCTTGTATAGAAAGCTCCATTTTTAGGCCTCCCCAGCTTGTAATGAATTCTTAGTCATAATACTTTGGTCTCCAATGATCGGACTAGCTTAATTTCAAAAGTCTTCTACCAGGTTTGAAATCCCTTTTTTTTTGAATTACCAAACATCGCATTACTCTCAAAACGTTTTTGTATTTCTCATGGCCATGACATAAAAGACTGTTGGCACTGTTCAAATCTCTGCGCTTGCTCTTGGCTTTGACTCTTATTTGCTTCCAAATCTTATTCCATCCAAAAACATTGAGATTTAGATCCTTAAAACTTGGTCATCGCACTGCTATTTAAATAGATGAACCCATTGAAATTATGTCAGATGATTTATGATTGTTGATGATTTGCAGCTTGGAAAATCTTCCCTCGGTTGGTTCTTATTCAGGTCATTTTTGTGTGTGTAAGAAGGGAACCTTTTTAACACAAGATCACATGTCTGGACAGATTTACGGCGCACTTTAGAATAGCATGAGCATTTGAAGCTATTTCCCATTTATTTAAATCCATTTGACACTTGTGACGTGATCTTTTGCTGTTGCAGTAGCAGTATTAAAGTCGGAAGGTATCCCGGAAGTTAGATTCTGGGATGGTTTCAGTGTTGCAAGTTGTAACGAACAGAAAGGAGAAGCGAATGGAGGCTAGTTTCTAAGCCGGAGTATGATCCTGTTATGGCTGCCATGTTGGATCCTGTGATAGAGGTAATATCATAGTTTCTTGTCTGTGAACTTATTCATATGTGGATGATATTATCGTAACTTAACGGGTAGAACGACCTTTTGTGACAAACTAAAAGACTTGTTGAGGCGATTCTTTGTAGATGTGTGAGAGGGCAACATAAGCTTATGCTAAGAAGTCCACTGTTCGTAAAAGCATAAGCCTAGTCACAGGATGAACATGAAAATCAGCAGAGAATGTTATAACTGCTAATGGTGTCTCTCATCATGCCAGTATACATATTCAATGGGATTTCAGAAGTATTGGCTGGAAGTAGTGTAAATGCTCACGGATTTTTTGCATTTATGCTCTTACAGTACACAAGTTTCTTTACTAAGATGATTACAAGGACAAAATGGGTTCAAGTCCCACGGTTGGTAATATTTGCTTGGCAAACTTGTTATCGTCATGCGAGATATTCGATGCTACAACATATGCTACAACATATGTTCAATGTTAGAAGGCACTATGTTTTACTATTTCTCATCAGGACAATTTCATTCATAGCCTTGGAAACCTATAATCCATCATATGTGATTTGTGTTTGCCCATAGCAAGCATCCCATCGTGCTACTAATGCACATCATTGTATTTATATTAAAACAACGCATTTTTGTGATTTTAGGCTTGTCTACATGCAAAAGTGTTTTTAAAATTGTTACATGCATTTATGCCATTTTTAGTGTGCAAAGTGACCGAAGGGGCTTTATTAGGGCGAAGAAGGGCCCAAATTTTTTTACAATATAACAACCAACGCATATATGCCATTAACATTTATTAATACAAACCATTGCATTTGACACATTTAAATTAAAATCCCCCTTAAACCCCCTTTGGTTTGGGTGCATATTCACACGGGGGGTTACGTAGGGCAGCGAGAGCCTCAAAAATTTTACAATACATGTACAAAATTAACACCATTAAGTACATTCTCTCAAACCTTATAGTATTTTGCAAACCTTAATATACAGTATACAAAAATTTGTACTTGCGTACCCCACAAACGAGGATCGCTATGTATGGTCCAGATCTTGGAATAAAGGGCAAATATGCCTATCCGACAGCTCTCGTTGCCCGAAGTAACCTCCCGTGTGAATATGCACCCAAACCAAAGGGGGTTTAAGGGGGATTTTAATTTAAATGTGTCAAATGCAATGGTTTGTATTAATAAATGTTAATGGCATATATGCGTTGGTTGTTATATTGTAAAAAAATTTGGTGCCTGCAGGTTCCAACACCTCATAGGGACCTTCCCAAAGATTTTCAAACTTACTAGATGAGTCTTCCCTTGACTTATTCCATTTTAGAACTAGCTCTCCTGCCTTGAAAGTCCCCTGTATTTTATGAGCAGCTTTGAAAGCAGCTAAATCCTTGGCTTCTCAGCCTCCATCCTGTATTTGTCTAAATGCAAAAGGGTATCCAATCTTTCCTGCAAGGCATATTCAAAGGGTAAACATAGATTGTGAGCTAACCTTAGAGATGGGAGCTCAAGCTCGACTGAAAGCACAACTTCAATGCCATAAACTTCAATGACAGAATGTTGATTTTTCTAACTTGAACTAGGTATGATATTTTTTGATTTTTTCAAAGCCTTTAGCTCTCAAATGACTCAAGGATGGATGGCAAGTAGGCCAATAATACTTTTGGACACTCGAGAATTTACTGTAAAATATTTTGAGACAAGAAATTGCTAAGAAAGTTATCAGAAACAGATTTGTCAACTTGGCAGTCAAATTATATTGATATGAAGGTAATTAAATCACAATAACAATAGATAATGATGCTTCAGGGCTTCAAGTACTGTAAAATATCCATCATAGGTCATAAGATAATTTTTAGAAGATAATATCAATCAGATCTTTGCAAATCTAATCAAGGAATGCTCAGGGACTTCAAGAATTCTTCAAATCATGCTCAGCATCGGTTAATGTCGAATTTGAGTGCGTCTGAGCCTTCAAAATTTTTTTGTCAACGATTCCCCAGTATATAGGTTTAAATTTGATGGTTCCGGCATCTCAGGACTTAAATTTAGGTTTAATGTGATGCTTGAGAGCGGGAATCCAATAATAGATGGTTTTTAAAACTTAAGAATTCCATTCCGGCATGATTCAAGCCGATTTCCAATTTTAGATTTTGAACAGCAGTATTTTTTCGAAGAATTGCGCGATACGGTGGCCGTATTTTCCATGGTATAAACCTAGAATATGCTGTATTTTGCAATTTTGAAAATCTTGGCTATGGTTTTAAGATGCTCCCCATAAAATAGTTGAAGGATTTTGATCATTTGGGCAATGGGAAGACCTTCACAAGCTAGTAGAAAAACTTGATGTCTTTGAGGCATGCTAGGTTCAAGCATCATGGTTGGAATATTCCATGGGGACACACGTGTGACATGGGCACTTATGGCACAATGGAAAGAGAGACGTAAGGGTATAGAAAATTGCAAACGAGAAGTTAGGCTAGGGGTATTGCAAGAGTGTGGCATAAAAAGTGAAAATGAGGCGAAAAATATGAAAGACAATGGGAAGAACATCTCATAGGGGGAATAAGGTGCATTAGAGAAAAAAAAGGATTAAGCAAAGTATGGTGTGGTATGCAAAGGTGAGCAAAAGAGAATATAGGTATAGAGGAAATAAGGGAAAAATAACTAGGAAAATTTCAAAGGGGTAAGAATAGGATATGAATATAGAGATGGATAAAAATGGCTAAGGGGTAGAACCAAGTGCCATGGGGTCTTCCAAACTTTAACTTCCAATCTTCAAAAAAGCATCTTCCAATCTTCTTAACCCAGAATCTTATAAAGCATATCTTTGACTAACTTTGACCTCAAATGAAGTACCTCCCATGGCAGTTGACCTTGAATATTTGTGTTGACCTTGAAGATAGATATTTTTTGACCTTCACATCAATGTTGACTACCAAGCTCTTTTTGACTTAATCTTCCAAAATGGCTTGTCCTAACTTCAATTCATAAACCAACAATTAGTATGTTGCCCTTTGGGGGCAACATCTCGCCAAAACAAGAAAATGGCTGGTCCCCTCAGCCGGAATGCATAGAGGGGTCTTCAAACTATACCAGAGTGTGCAAATGAGAACATGGTGGGGTGAAGTGTAGGGTGCAAATATTGAGGTGATGATGTAGTGGTAATGAGATGAAGTGAGTGTAATGTGAATATGGTGATAGTATGGTATGAATAGAGTATGATGAGTGGATAAGGATGAAAATAAGTATGAGGATGATAAGGAGATGGTATGAATGAAGTGTGAGGAGTGTATGGAGATGAGATGAATGTGCTAGTGTGATGATTTTCGCCAAAACAAGAAAATGTGTAGCCTTCCCTGAAAAAAGGTTGCAACTCTGCTATGGTGGTGAAGGTGAAGTGCAGAGTGCTTTTGGGGAATGAGAACAAGAATAAAGGGCTGAAATGAATGGCAGGACCACTTATGACAGATGAACATAGATGGAAGAAGGGTGCACCTGTCATGGAAACACATAAACAAGTTAATCTTAATCCTTGCAACTCTGCTATGATGGTGCAGCTGAATTTGCAGAGTGTTGTTTACAGGAATGGAAAGAAGAATAGATGGCTAGATGGAGGGTAGGACCACAGTAAGGCAGATGGGTGTAGATGGAAGAAGGGTGCCCCTGCATATGACACTTGATAAATCATTAGTAGAGATTCTTGTCTTAGAACTGTTTGATAGTATATCCTCAGTACTCTGGCTAGCTGCAAACATGAACTCAATAAAAACATTAATCTAGAAACCAAAGGCAAAGTGAAATCTAACTTATCTAATCTTAACTCTAATCATAACTTATCTAAATTTTAGAGCATAAAAAGGGACAAACATATATGCTGGTTCCAGTACCTCTTCAAGTGGATAGTATTGATGGGATTTGGAAGTGGCACCCCTGAAGTTAGTTCCTTCATCCAATAAGAGTTGGTGCCTGCAGGTTCCAACACCTCATAGGGACCTTCCCAAAGATTTTCAAACTTACTAGATGAGTCTTCCCTTGACTTATTCCATTTTAGAACTAGCTCTCCTGCCTTGAAAGTCCCCCAGATTTTATGAGCGACTTTGAAAGCAAACTAAATCCTTGGCTTCTCAGCCTCCATCCTGTATTCGTCTAAATGCAAAAGGGTATCCAATCTTTCCTGCAAGGCATATTCAAAGGGTAAACATAGATTGTGAGCTAACCTTAGAGATGGGAGCTCAAGCTCGACTGAAAGCACAACTTCAATGCCATAAACTTCAATGACAGAATGTTGATTTTTCTAACTTGAACTAGGTATGATATTTTTTGATTTTTTCAAAGCCTTTAGCTCTCAAATGACTCAAGGATGGATGGCAAGTAGGCCAATAATACTTTTGGACACTCGAGAATTTACTGTAAAATATTTTGAGACAAGAAATTGCTAAGAAAGTTATCGAAACACAGATTTGTCAACTTGGCAGTCAAATTATATTGATATGAAGGTAATTAAATCACAATAACAATAGATAATGATGCTTCAGGGCTTCAAGTACTGTAAAATATCCATCATAGGTCATAAGATAATTTTTAGAAGATAATATCAATCAGATCTTTGCAAATCTAATCAAGGAATGCTCAGGGACTTCAAGAATTCTTCAAATCATGCTCAAAGATCGGTTAATGTCGAATTTGAGTGCGCCCCGAGCCTTCAAAATTTTTTTTTTTTGTCAACGATTCCCCAGTATATAGGTTTAAATTTGATGGTTCCGGCATCTCAGGACTTAAATTTAGGTTTAATGTGATGCTTGAGAGCGGGAATCCAATAATAGATGGTTTTTAAAACTTAAGAATTCCATTCCGGCATGATTCAAGCCGATTTCCAATTTTAGATTTTGAAGCAAAGATTTTTTCAAGAAGAATTGCGCGATACCAAAGGGTCGTATTTTCCATGGTATAAACCTAGAATATGCTGTATTTTGCAATTTTGAAAATCTTGGCTATGGTTTTAAGATGCTCCCCATAAAATAGTTGAAGGATTTTGATCATTTGGGCAATGGGAAGACCTTCACAAGCTAGTAGAAAAACTTGATGTCTTTGAGGCATGCTAGGTTCAAGCATCATGGTTGGAATATTCCATGGGGACACACGCGGTGACATGGGCACTTATGGCACAATGGAAAGAGAGACGTAAGGGTATAGAAAATTGCAAACGAGAAGTTAGGCTAGGGTATTGCAAGAGTGTGGCATAAAAAAGTGAAAATGAGGCTTAAAAATATGAAAGACAATGGGAAGAACATCTCATAGGGGGAATAAGGTGCATTAGAGAAAAAAAGGATTAAGCAAAGTATGGTGTGGTATGCAGAGGTGAGCAAAAGAGAATATAGGTATAGAGGAAATAAGGGAAAAATAACTAGGAAAATTTCAAAGGGGTAAGAATAGGATATGAATATAGAGATGGATAAAAATGGCTAAGGGGTAGAACCAAGTGCCATGGGGTCTTCCAAACTTTAACTTCCAATCTTCAAAAAAGCATCTTCCAATCTTCTTAACCCAGAATCTTATAAAGCATATCTTTGACTAACTTTGACCTCAAATGAAGTACCTCCCATGGCAGTTGACCTTGAATATTTGTGTTGACCTTGAAGATAGATATTTTTTGACCTTCACATCAATGTTGACTACCAAGCTCTTTTTGACTTAATCTTCCAAAATGGCTTGTCCTAACTTCAATTCATAAACCAACAATTAGTATGTTGCCCTTTGGGGGCAACATCTCGCCAAAACAAGAAAATGGCTGGTCCCCTCAGCCGGAATGCATAGAGGGGTCTTCAAACTATACCAGAGTGTGCAAATGAGAACATGGTGGGGTGAAGTGTAGGGTGCAAATATTGAGGTGATGATGTAGTGGTAATGAGATGAAGTGAGTGTAATGTGAATATGGTGATAGTATGGTATGAATAGAGTATGATGAGTGGATAAGGATGAAAATAAGTATGAGGATGATAAGGAGATGGTATGAATGAAGTGTGAGGAGTGTATGGAGATGAGATGAATGTGCTAGTGTGATGATTTTCGCCAAAACAAGAAAATGTGTAGCCTTCCCTGAAAAAAGGTTGCAACTCTGCTATGGTGGTGAAGGTGAAGTGCAGAGTGCTTTTGGGGAATGAGAACAAGAATAAAGGGCTGAAATGAATGGCAGGACCACTTATGACAGATGAACATAGATGGAAGAAGGGTGCACCTGTCATGGAAACACGTAAACAAGTTAATCTTAATCCTTGCAACTCTGCTATGATGGTGCAGCTGAATTTGCAGAGTGTTGTTTACAGGAATGGAAAGAAGAATAGATGGCTAGATGGAGGGTAGGACCACAGTAAGGCAGATGGGTGTAGATGGAAGAAGGGTGCCCCCCGTGATATGACACTTGATAAATCATTAGTAGAGATTCTTGTCTTAGAACCTGCTTGATAGTATATCCCAAGACTGCTAGCTCTGCAAAACATGAACTCAATAAAAACATTAATCTAGAAACCAAAGGCAAAGTGAAATCTAACTTATCTAATCTTAACTCTAATCATAACTTATCTAAATTTTAGAGCATAAAAAGGGACAAACATATATGCTGGTTCCAAAGACTCTTCAAGTGGATAGTATTGATGGGATTTGGAAGTGGCACCCCGGGTTAGTTCCTTCATCCAATAAGAGTTGGTGCATGCAGGTTCCAACACCTCATAGGGACCTTCCCAAAGATTTTCAAACTTACTAGATGAGTCTTCCCTTGACTTATTCCATTTTAGAACTAGCTCTCCCCGCCTTGAAAGTCCCCTCAGATTTTATGAGCAGCCTTTGAAAGCAAGCCTAAATCCTTGGCTTCTCAGCCTCCATCCCAGATTCGCCTAAATGCAAAAGGGTATCCAATCTTTCCCCGCAAGGCATATTCAAAGGGTAAACATAGATTGTGAGCTAACCTTAGAGATGGGAGCTCAAGCTCGACCGAAAGCACAACTTCAATGCCATAAACTTCAATGACGTAATGTTGATTTTTCTAACTTGAACTAGGTATGATATTTTTTATTTTTTCAAAGCCTTTAGCTCTCAAATGACTCAAGGATGGATGGCAAGTAGGCCAATAATACTTTTGGACACTCGAGAATTTATCAGAAAATATTTTGAGACAAGAAATTGCTAAGAAAGTTATCGTAAAACAGATTTGTCAACTTGGCAGTCAAATTATATTGATATGAAGGTAATTAAATCACAATAACAATAGATAATGATGCTTCGTGGCTTCAAGTAATCAGAAAATATCCATCATAGGTCATAAGATAATTTTTTAGAAGATAATATCAATCAGATCTTTGCAAATCTAATCAAGGAATGCTCAGGGACTTCAAGAATTCTTCAAATCATGCTCAAGATCGGTTAATGTCGAATTTGAAAAGGCCCGAACCTTCAAAATTTTTTGTCAACGATTCCCCAAGATATAGGTTTAGATTTGATGGTTCCAAGATCTCGTGACTTAAATTTAGGCTTAATGTGATGCTTGAGAGCGGGAATCCAATAATAGATGGTTTTAAAGCTTAAGAATTCCATTCCCAAGCATGATTCAAGCCGATTTCCAATTTTAGATTTTGAACAAAGAAGATTTTTTCGAAGAATTGCGCCGATACCAAGGGTCGTATTTTCCATGGTATAAACCTAGAATATGCTGTATTTTGCAATTTTGAAAATCTTGGCTATGGTTTTAAGATGCTCCCCATAAAATAGTTGAAGGATTTTGATCATTTGGGCAATGGGAAGACCTTCACAAGCTAGTAGAAAAACTTGATGTCTGAGGAGGCATGCTAGGTTCAAGCATCATGGTTGGAATATTCCATGGGGACACACGGTGACATGGGCACTTATGGCACAATGGAAAGAGAGACGTAAGGGTATAGAAAATTGCAAACCAGAAGTTAGGCTAGGGTATTGCAAGAGTGTGGCATAAAAAGTGAAAATGAGGCTTAAAAAATATGAAAGACAATGGGAAGAACATCTCATAGGGGAATAAGGTGCATTAGAGAAAAAAAAGGATTAAGCAAAGTATGGTGTGGTATGCAAAGGTGAGCAAAAGAGAATATAGGTATAGAGGAAATAAGGGAAAAATAACTAGGAAAATTTCAAAGGGGTAAGAATAGGATATGAATATAGAGATGGATAAAAATGGCTAAGGGGTAGAACCAAGTGCCATGGGGTCTTCCAAACTTTAACTTCCAATCTTCAAAAAAGCATCTTCCAATCTTCTTAACCCAGAATCTTATAAAGCATATCTTTGACTAACTTTGACCTCAAATGAAGTACCTCCCATGGCAGTTGACCTTGAATATTTGTGTTGACCTTGAAGATAGATATTTTTTGACCTTCACATCAATGTTGACTACCAAGCTCTTTTTGACTTAATCTTCCAAAATGGCTTGTCCTAACTTCAATTCATAAACCAACACTAGTATGTTGCCCTTTGGGGGCAACATCTCGCCAAAACAAGAAAATGGCTGGTCCCCGCAGCCGGAATGCATAGAGGGGTCTTCAAACTATACCAGAGTGTGCAAATGAGAACATGGTGGGGTGAAGTGTAGGGTGCAAATATTGAGGTGATGATGTAGTGGTAATGAGATGAAGTGAGTGTAATGTGAATATGGTGATAGTATGGTATGAATAGAGTATGATGAGTGGATAAGGATGAAAATAAGTATGAGGATGATAAGGAGATGGTATGAATGAAGTGTGAGGAGTGTATGGAGATGAGATGAATGTGCTAGTGTGATGATTTTCGCCAAAACAAGAAAATGTGTAGCCTTCCCCGAAAAAGGTTGCAACTCTGCTATGGTGGTGAAGGTGAAGTGCAGAGTGCTTTTGGGGAATGAGAACAAGAATAAAGGGCTGAAATGAATGGCAGGACCACTTATGACAGATGAACATAGATGGAAGAAGGGTGCACCTGTCATGGAAACACGTAAACAAGTTAATCTTAATCCTTGCAACTCGCTATGATGGTGCAAAATTGAATTTGCAGAGTGTTGTTTACGTGAATGGAAAGAAGAATAGATGGCTAGATGGAGGGTAGGACCCAAAGAAGGCAGATGGGTGTAGATGGAAGAAGGGTGCCCCCGTGATATGACACTTGATAAATCATTAGTAGAGATTCTTGTCTTAGAACGCTGTTTGATAGTATATCCTCAAGACTCGGCTAGTCGCAAACATGAACTCAATAAAAACATTAATCTAGAAACCAAAGGCAAAGTGAAATCTAACTTATCTAATCTTAACTCTAATCATAACTTATCTAAATTTTAGAGCATAAAAAGGGACAAACATATATGCCTGGTTCCAAAGACCTCTTCAAGTGGATAGTATTGATGGGATTTGGAAGTGGCACCCCGGGTTAGTTCCTTCATCCAATAAGAGTTGGTGCATGCAGGTTCCAACACCTCATAGGGACCTTCCCAAAGATTTTCAAACTTACTAGATGAGTCTTCCCTTGACTTATTCCATTTTAGAACTAGCTCTCCCCGCCTTGAAAGTCCCTCAGATTTTATGAGCAGCCTTTGAAAGCGCCTAAATCCTTGGCTTCTCACCTCCATCCTCAGATTCGCCTAAATGCAAAAGGGTATCCAATCTTTCCCCGCAAGGCATATTCAAAGGGTAAACATAGATTGTGAGCTAACCTTAGAGATGGGAGCTCAAGCTCGACCGAAAAGCACAACTTCAATGCCATAAACTTCAATGACGTAATGTTGATTTTTCTAACTTGAACTAGGTATGATATTTTTTATTTTTTCAAAGCCTTTAGCTCTCAAATGACTCAAGGATGGATGGCAAGTAGGCCAATAATACTTTTGGACACTCGAGAATTTATCAGAAAATATTTTGAGACAAGAAATTGCTAAGAAAGTTATCGTAAACAGATTTGTCAACTTGGGTACCAAATTATATTGATATGAAGGTAATTAAATCACAATAACAATAGATAATGATGCTTCGGGCTTCAAGTAATCGTGAAAATATCCATCATAGGTCATAAGATAATTTTTAGAAGATAATATCAATCAGATCTTTGCAAATCTAATCAAGGAATGCTCAGGGACTTCAAGAATTCTTCAAATCATGCTCAAAGATCGGTTAATGTCGAATTTGAGTGCTGCCCGAACCTTCAAAATTTTTTTTGTCAACGATTCCCAAGATATAGGTTTAGATTTGATGGTTCCCAAGATCTCGTGACTTAAATTTAGGCTTAATGTGATGCTTGAGAGCGGGAATCCAATAATAGATGGTTTTTAAAGCTTAAGAATTCCATTCCGGCATGATTCAAGCCGATTTCCAATTTTAGATTTTGAACAGCAGTATTTTTTCCAAGAATTGCGCGATACGGTGGCCGTATTTTCCATGGTATAAACCTAGAATATGCCGTATTTTGCAATTTTGAAAATCTTGGCTATGGTTTTAAGATGCTCCCCATAAAATAGTTGAAGGATTTTGATCATTTGGGCAATGGGAAGACCTTCACAAGCTAGTAGAAAAACTTGATGTCTTTGAGGCATGCTAGGTTCAAGCATCATGGTTGGAATATTCCATGGGGACACACGTGTGACATGGGCACTTATGGCACAATGGAAAGAGAGACGTAAGGGTATAGAAAATTGCAAACCAGAAGTTAGGCTAGGGTATTGCAAGAGTGTGGCATAAAAAGTGAAAAATGAGGCTAAAAAAATATGAAAGACAATGGGAAGAACATCTCATAGGGGAATAAGGTGCATTAGAAA
The DNA here is from genome assembly GCA_021234155.1 of Isoetes taiwanensis. Classification (NCBI taxonomy): domain Eukaryota; kingdom Viridiplantae; phylum Streptophyta; class Lycopodiopsida; order Isoetales; family Isoetaceae; genus Isoetes; species Isoetes taiwanensis. The sequence continues at coordinate 10,356,180 of JAJEKV010000046.1, read as the reverse complement.
AAAAAAAAGGATTAAGCAAAGTATGGTGTGGTATGCAAAGGTGAGCAAAAAGAGAATATAGGTATAGAGGAAATAAGGGAAAAATAACTAGGAAAATTTCAAAGGGGTAAGAATAGGATATGAATATAGAGATGGATAAAAATGGCTAAGGGGTAGAACCAAGTGCCATGGGGTCTTCCAAACTTTAACTTCCAATCTTCAAAAAGCATCTTCCAATCTTCTTAACCCTTAATCTTATAAAGCATATCTTTGACTAACTTTGACCTCAAATGAAGTACCTCCCATGGCAGTTGACCTTGAATATTTGTGTTGACCTTGAAGATAGATATTTTTTGACCTTCACATCAATGTTGACTACCAAGCTCTTTTGACTTAATCTTCCAAAATGGCTTGTCCTAACTTCAATTCATAAACCAACAATTAGTATGTTGCCCTTTGGGGCAACATCTCGCCAAAACAAGAAAATGGCTGGTCCCCAAACCGAATGCATAGAGGGTCTTCAAACTATACCAGAGTGTGCAAATGAGAACATGGTGGGGTGAAGTGTAGGGTGCAAATATTGAGGTGATGATGTAGTGGTAATGAGATGAAGTGAGTGTAATGTGAATATGGTGATAGTATGGTATGAATAGAGTATGATGAGTGGATAAGGATGAAAATAAGTATGAGGATGATAAGGAGATGGTATGAATGAAGTGTGAGGAGTGTATGGAGATGAGATGAATGTGCTAGTGTGATGATTTTCGCCAAAACAAGAAAATGTGTAGCCTTCCCTGAAAAAAGGTTGCAACTCGCTATGGTGGTGAAGGTGAAGTGCAGAGAGTGCTTTTGGGGAATGAGAACAAGAATAAAGGGCTGAAATGAATGGCAGGACCACTTATGACAGATGAACATAGATGGAAGAAGGGTGCACCTGTCATGGAAACACGTAAACAAGTTAATCTTAATCCTTGCAACTCTGCTATGATGGTGCAAACTGAATTTTGCAGAGTGTTGTTTACAGGAATGGAAAGAAGAATAGATGGCTAGATGGAGGGTAGGACCCAAGAAGGCAGATGGGTGTAGATGGAAGAAGGGTGCCCCGCGATATGACACTTGATAAATCATTAGTAGAGATTCTTGTCTTAGAACCGCTTTGATAGTATATCCTCAAGACTCGGCTAGTCGCAAACATGAACTCAATAAAAACATTAATCTAGAAACCAAAGGCAAAGTGAAATCTAACTTATCTAATCTTAACTCTAATCATAACTTATCTAAATTTTAGAGCATAAAAAGGGACAAACATATATGCTGGTTCCAGTACCTCTTCAAGTGGATAGTATTGATGGGATTTGGAAGTGGCACCCCTGAAGTTAGTTCCTTCATCCAATAAGAGTTGGTGCATGCAGGTTCCAACACCTCATAGGGACCTTCCCAAAGATTTTCAAACTTACTAGATGAGTCTTCCCTTGACTTATTCCATTTTAGAACTAGCTCTCCTGCCTTGAAAGTCCCCTGTATTTTATGAGCAGCTTTGAAAGCAGCTAAATCCTTGGCTTCTCAGCCTCCATCCTGTATTCGTCTAAATGCAAAAGGGTATCCAATCTTTCCTGCAAGGCATATTCAAAGGGTAAACATAGATTGTGAGCTAACCTTAGAGATGGGAGCTCAAGCTCGACTGAAAGCACAACTTCAATGCCATAAACTTCAATGACAGAATGTTGATTTTTCTAACTTGAACTAGGTATGACATTTTTTTATTTTTTCAAAGCCTTTAGCTCTCAAATGACTCAAGGATGGATGGCAAGTAGGCCAATAATACTTTTGGACACTCGAGAATTTACTGTAAAATATTTTGAGACAAGAAATTGCTAAGAAAGTTATCGTAAAACAGATTTGTCAACTTGGCAGTCAAATTATATTGATATGAAGGTAATTAAATCACAATAACAATAGATAATGATGCTTCAGGGCTTCAAGTACTGTAAAATATCCATCATAGGTCATAAGATAATTTTTAGAAGATAATATCAATCAGATCTTTGCAAATCTAATCAAGGAATGCTCAGGGACTTCAAGAATTCTTCAAATCATGCTCAGCATCGATTAATGTCGAATTTGAGTGCGTCTGAACCTTCAAAATTTTTTTGTCAACGATTCCCCAGTATATAGGTTTAGATTTGATGGTTCCGGCATCTCAGGACTTAAATTTAGGCTTAATGTGATGCTTGAGAGCGGGAATCCAATAATAGATGGTTTTTAAAGCTTAAGAATTCCATTAAGATGATTCAAGCCGATTTCCAATTTTAGATTTTGAACAGCCATATTTTTTGAAGAATTGCGCGATACGGTTGGTCAGTATTTTCCATGGTATAAACCTAGAATATCTTGTATTTTGCAATTTTGAAAATCTTGGCTATGGTTTTAAGATGCTCCCCATAAAATAGTTGAAGGATTTTGATCATTTGGGCAATGGGAAGACCTTCACAAGCTAGTAGAAAAACTTGATGTCTTTGAGGCATGCTAGGTTCAAGCATCATGGTTGGAATATTCCATGGGGACACACGTGTGACATGGGCACTTATGGCACAATGGAAAGAGAGACGTAAGGGTATAGAAAATTGCAAACGAGAAGTTAGGCTAGGGGTATTGCAAGAGTGTGGCATAAAAAGTGAAAATGAGGCGAAAAATATGAAAGACAATGGGAAGAACATCTCATAGGGGGAATAAGGTGCATTAGAGAAAAAAAAGGATTAAGCAAAGTATGGTGTGGTATGCAAAGGTGAGCAAAAGAGAATATAGGTATAGAGGAAATAAGGGAAAAATAACTAGGAAAATTTCAAAGGGGTAAGAATAGGATATGAATATAGAGATGGATAAAAATGGCTAAGGGGTAGAACCAAGTGCCATGGGGTCTTCCAAACTTTAACTTCCAATCTTCAAAAAAGCATCTTCCAATCTTCTTAACCCAGAATCTTATAAAGCATATCTTTGACTAACTTTGACCTCAAATGAAGTACCTCCCATGGCAGTTGACCTTGAATATTTGTGTTGACCTTGAAGATAGATATTTTTTGACCTTCACATCAATGTTGACTACCAAGCTCTTTTTGACTTAATCTTCCAAAATGGCTTGTCCTAACTTCAATTCATAAACCAACAATTAGTATGTTGCCCTTTGGGGGCAACATCTCATAAAAACAAGAAAATGGCTGGTCCCCTCGGTAGGAATGCATAGAGGGTCTTCAAACTATACAGAGTGTGCAAATGAGAACATGGTGGGGTGAAGTGTAGGGTGCAAATATTGAGGTGATGATGTAGTGGTAATGAGATGAAGTGAGTGTAATGTGAATATGGTGATAGTATGGTATGAATAGAGTATGATGAGTGGATAAGGATGAAAATAAGTATGAGGATGATAAGGAGATGGTATGAATGAAGTGTGAGGAGTGTATGGAGATGAGATGAATGTGCTAGTGTGATGATTTTCGCCAAAACAAGAAAATGTGTAGCCTTCCCTGAAAAAAGGTTGCAACTCTGCTATGGTGGTGAAGGTGAAGTGCAGAGTGCTTTTGGGGAATGAGAACAAGAATAAAGGGCTGAAATGAATGGCAGGACCACTTATGACAGATGAACATAGATGGAAGAAGGGTGCACCTGTCATGGAAACACATAAACAAGTTAATCTTAATCCTTGCAACTCTGCTATGATGGTGCAAATTGAATTTGCAGAGTGTTGTTCTGAGGAATGGAAAGAAGAATAGATGGCTAGATGGAGGGTAGGACCACGGTAAAGGCAGATGGGTGTAGAATGGAAGAAGGGTGCCCCTCGCATATGACACTTGATAAATCATTAGTAGAGATTCTTGTCTTAGAACTGTTTGATAGTATATCCTCGATTACTCGGCTAGTTGCAAACATGAACTCAATAAAAACATTAATCTAGAAACCAAAGGCAAAGTGAAATCTAACTTATCTAATCTTAACTCTAATCATAACTTATCTAAATTTTAGAGCATAAAAGGGACAAACATATATCTTTGGTTCGGTACCTCTTCAAGTGGATAGTATTGATGGGATTTGGAAGTGGCACCCCCGAAGTTAGTTCCTTCATCCAATAAGAGTTGGTGCATGCAGGTTCCAACACCTCATAGGGACCTTCCCAAAGATTTTCAAACTTACTAGATGAGTCTTCCCTTGACTTATTCCATTTTAGAACTAGCTCTCCCGCCTTGAAAGTCCCACAGTATTTTTATGAGCGACTTTGAAAGCGACTAAATCCTTGGCTTCTCGGCCTCCATCCGTATTCGTCTAAATGCAAAAGGGTATCCAATCTTTCCTGCAAGGCATATTCAAAGGGTAAACATAGATTGTGAGCTAACCTTAGAGATGGGAGCTCAAGCTCGACTGAAAGCACAACTTCAATGCCATAAACTTCAATGACAGAATGTTGATTTTTCTAACTTGAACTAGGTATGATATTTTTTTATTTTTTCAAAGCCTTTAGCTCTCAAATGACTCAAGGATGGATGGCAAGTAGGCCAATAATACTTTTGGACACTCGAGAATTTACTGTAAAATATTTTGAGACAAGAAATTGCTAAGAAAGTTATCAGAAACAGATTTGTCAACTTGGCAGTCAAATTATATTGATATGAAGGTAATTAAATCACAATAACAATAGATAATGATGCTTCAGGGCTTCAAGTACTGTAAAATATCCATCATAGGTCATAAGATAATTTTTAGAAGATAATATCAATCAGATCTTTGCAAATCTAATCAAGGAATGCTCAGGGACTTCAAGAATTCTTCAAATCATGCTCAGCATCGATTAATGTCGAATTTGAGTGCGTCTGAACCTTCAAAATTTTTTTGTCAACGATTCCCCAGTATATAGGTTTAGATTTGATGGTTCCGGCATCTCAGGACTTAAATTTAGGCTTAATGTGATGCTTGAGAGCGGGAATCCAATAATAGATGGTTTTTAAAGCTTAAGAATTCCATTCCGGCATGATTCAAGCCGATTTCCAATTTTAGATTTTGAACAGCAGTATTTTTTCGAAGAATTGCGCGATACGGTGGCCGTATTTTCCATGGTATAAACCTAGAATATGCCGTATTTTGCAATTTTGAAAATCTTGGCTATGGTTTTAAGATGCTCCCCATAAAATAGTTGAAGGATTTTGATCATTTGGGCAATGGGAAGACCTTCACAAGCTAGTAGAAAAACTTGATGTCTTTGAGGCATGCTAGGTTCAAGCATCATGGTTGGAATATTCCATGGGGACACACGTGTGACATGGGCACTTATGGCACAATGGAAAGAGAGACGTAAGGGTATAGAAAATTGCAAACGAGAAGTTAGGCTAGGGGTATTGCAAGAGTGTGGCATAAAAAGTGAAAATGAGGCGAAAAATATGAAAGACAATGGGAAGAACATCTCATAGGGGGAATAAGGTGCATTAGAGAAAAAAAAGGATTAAGCAAAGTATGGTGTGGTATGCAAAGGTGAGCAAAAGAGAATATAGGTATAGAGGAAATAAGGGAAAAATAACTAGGAAAATTTCAAAGGGGTAAGAATAGGATATGAATATAGAGATGGATAAAAATGGCTAAGGGGTAGAACCAAGTGCCATGGGGTCTTCCAAACTTTAACTTCCAATCTTCAAAAAAGCATCTTCCAATCTTCTTAACCCAGAATCTTATAAAGCATATCTTTGACTAACTTTGACCTCAAATGAAGTACCTCCCATGGCAGTTGACCTTGAATATTTGTGTTGACCTTGAAGATAGATATTTTTTGACCTTCACATCAATGTTGACTACCAAGCTCTTTTTGACTTAATCTTCCAAAATGGCTTGTCCTAACTTCAATTCATAAACCAACAATTAGTATGTTGCCCTTTGGGGGCAACATCTCATAAAACAAGAAAATGGCTGGTCCCCTCGGTAGGAATGCATAGAGGGGTCTTCAAACTATACCGAGTGTGCAAATGAGAACATGGTGGGGTGAAGTGTAGGGTGCAAATATTGAGGTGATGATGTAGTGGTAATGAGATGAAGTGAGTGTAATGTGAATATGGTGATAGTATGGTATGAATAGAGTATGATGAGTGGATAAGGATGAAAATAAGTATGAGGATGATAAGGAGATGGTATGAATGAAGTGTGAGGAGTGTATGGAGATGAGATGAATGTGCTAGTGTGATGATTTTCGCCAAAACAAGAAAATGTGTAGCCTTCCCTGAAAAAAGGTTGCAACTCTGCTATGGTGGTGAAGGTGAAGTGCAGAGTGCTTTTTGGGGAATGAGAACAAGAATAAAGGGCTGAAATGAATGGCGGGACCACTTATGACGGATGAACATAGATGGAAGAAGGGTGCTTTTGTCATGGAAACACATAAACAAGTTAATCTTAATCCTTGCAACTCTGCTATGATGGTGCATTTGAATTTGCGAGTGTTGTTTCTGAGGAATGGAAAGAAGAATAGATGGCTAGATGGAGGGTAGGACCACGGTAAAAGGCAGATGGGTGTAGATGGAAGAAGGGTGCCCCCTGCATATGACACTTGATAAATCATTAGTAGAGATTCTTGTCTTAGAACTGTTTGATAGTATATCCTCAGTACTCTGGCTAGCTGCAAACATGAACTCAATAAAAACATTAATCTAGAAACCAAAGGCAAAGTGAAATCTAACTTATCTAATCTTAACTCTAATCATAACTTATCTAAATTTTAGAGCATAAAAAGGGACAAACATATATGCTGGTTCCAGTACCTCTTCAAGTGGATAGTATTGATGGGATTTGGAAGTGGCACCCCTGAAGTTAGTTCCTTCATCCAATAAGAGTTGGTGCATGCAGGTTCCAACACCTCATAGGGACCTTCCCAAAGATTTTCAAACTTACTAGATGAGTCTTCCCTTGACTTATTCCATTTTAGAACTAGCTCTCCTGCCTTGAAAGTCCCCTGTATTTTATGAGCAGCTTTGAAAGCAGCTAAATCCTTGGCTTCTCAGCCTCCATCCTGTATTCGTCTAAATGCAAAAGGGTATCCAATCTTTCCTGCAAGGCATATTCAAAGGGTAAACATAGATTGTGAGCTAACCTTAGAGATGGGAGCTCAAGCTTTGAAAGCACAACTTCAATGCCATAAACTTCAATGACAGAATGTTGATTTTTCTAACTTGAACTAGGTATGACATTTTTTTATTTTTTCAAAGCCTTTAGCTCTCAAATGACTCAAGGATGGATGGCAAGTAGGCCAATAATACTTTTGGACACTCGAGAATTTACTGTAAAATATTTTGAGACAAGAAATTGCTAAGAAAGTTATCAGAAACAGATTTGTCAACTTGGCAGTCAAATTATATTGATATGAAGGTAATTAAATCACAATAACAATAGATAATGATGCTTCAGGGCTTCAAAATCTTTTGTAAAATATCCATCATAGGTCATAAGATAATTTTTAGAAGATAATATCAATCAGATCTTTGCAAATCTAATCAAGGAATGCTCAGGGACTTCAAGAATTCTTCAAATCATGCTCAGCATCGATTAATGTCGAATTTGAGTCGTCCCGAACCTTCAAAATTTTTTGTCAACGATTCCCAGTATATAGGTTTAGATTTGATGGTTCAGGCATCTCGGGACTTAAATTTAGGCTTAATGTGATGCTTGAGGCGGGAATCAATAATAGATGGTTTTAAAGCTTAAGAATTCCATTCAGGCATGATTCAAGCCGATTTCCAATTTTAGATTTTGAACAGCAGTATTTTTTCGAAGAATTGCGCGATACGGTGGCCGTATTTTCCATGGTATAAACCTAGAATATGCCGTATTTTGCAATTTTGAAAATCTTGGCTATGGTTTTAAGATGCTCCCCATAAAATAGTTGAAGGATTTTGATCATTTGGGCAATGGGAAGACCTTCACAAGCTAGTAGAAAAACTTGATGTCTTTGAGGCATGCTAGGTTCAAGCATCATGGTTGGAATATTCCATGGGGACACACGTGTGACATGGGCACTTATGGCACAATGGAAAGAGAGACGTAAGGGTATAGAAAATTGCAAACGAGAAGTTAGGCTAGGGGTATTGCAAGAGTGTGGCATAAAAAGTGAAAATGAGGCGAAAAATATGAAAGACAATGGGAAGAACATCTCATAGGGGGAATAAGGTGCATTAGAGAAAAAAAAGGATTAAGCAAAGTATGGTGTGGTATGCAAAGGTGAGCAAAAGAGAATATAGGTATAGAGGAAATAAGGGAAAAATAACTAGGAAAATTTCAAAGGGGTAAGAATAGGATATGAATATAGAGATGGATAAAAATGGCTAAGGGGTAGAACCAAGTGCCATGGGGTCTTCCAAACTTTAACTTCCAATCTTCAAAAAAGCATCTTCCAATCTTCTTAACCCGAGAATCTTATAAAGCATATCTTTGACTAACTTTGACCTCAAATGAAGTACCTCCCATGGCAGTTGACCTTGAATATTTGTGTTGACCTTGAAGATAGATATTTTTTGACCTTCACATCAATGTTGACTACCAAGCTCTTTTTGACTTAATCTTCCAAAATGGCTTGTCCTAACTTCAATTCATAAACCAACAATTAGTATGTTGCCCTTTGGGGGCAACATCTGCCAAAACAAGAAAATGGCTGGTCCCCTCGGTAGGAATGCATAGAGGGTCTTCAAACTATACCGAGTGTGCAAATGAGAACATGGTGGGGTGAAGTGTAGGGTGCAAATATTGAGGTGATGATGTAGTGGTAATGAGATGAAGTGAGTGTAATGTGAATATGGTGATAGTATGGTATGAATAGAGTATGATGAGTGGATAAGGATGAAAATAAGTATGAGGATGATAAGGAGATGGTATGAATGAAGTGTGAGGAGTGTATGGAGATGAGATGAATGTGCTAGTGTGATGATTTTCGCCAAAACAAGAAAATGTGTAGCCTTCCCTGAAAAAAGGTTGCAACTCTGCTATGGTGGTGAAGGTGAAGTGCTGAGAGTGCTTTTGGGAATGAGAACAAGAATAAAGGGCTGAAATGAATGGCAGGACCACTTATGACAGATGAACATAGATGGAAGAAGGGTGCACCTGTCATGGAAACACGTAAACAAGTTAATCTTAATCCTTGCAACTCTGCTATGATGGTGCAGCTGAATTTGCAGAGTGTTGTTTACAGGAATGGAAAGAAGAATAGATGGCTAGATGGAGGGTAGGACCACAAAGAAGCGCAGATGGGTGTAGATGGAAGAAGGGTGCCCTGCATATGACACTTGATAAATCATTAGTAGAGATTCTTGTCTTAGAACTGTTTGATAGTATATCCTCAGTACTCTGGCTAGCTGCAAACATGAACTCAATAAAAACATTAATCTAGAAACCAAAGGCAAAGTGAAATCTAACTTATCTAATCTTAACTCTAATCATAACTTATCTAAATTTTAGAGCATAAAAAGGGACAAACATATATTTGGTTCAATTACCTCTTCAAGTGGATAGTATTGATGGGATTTGGAAGTGGCACCCACAGAGGTTAGTTCCTTCATCCAATAAGAGTTGGTGCATGCGGGTTCCAACACCTCATATAGGGACCTTCCCAAAGATTTTCAAACTTACTAGATGAGTCTTCCCTTGACTTATTCCATTTTAGAACTAGCTCTCCCGCCTTGAAAGTCCCCTGTATTTTATGAGCAACTTTGAAAGCAGCTAAATCCTTGGCTTCTCAGCCTCCATCACGTATTCGATCTAAATGCAAAAGGGTATCCAATCTTTCCTGCAAGGCATATTCAAAGGGTAAACATAGATTGTGAGCTAACCTTAGAGATGGGAGCTCAAGCTCATTGAAAAGCACAACTTCAATGCCATAAACTTCAATGATGAATGTTGATTTTTCTAACTTGAACTAGGTATGACATTTTTTATTTTTTCAAAGCCTTTAGCTCTCAAATGACTCAAGGATGGATGGCAAGTAGGCCAATAATACTTTTGGACACTTTCGAGAATTTATTGTAAAATATTTTGAGACAAGAAATTGCTAAGAAAGTTATCGAAACAGATTTGTCAACTTGGCGGTCAAATTATATTGATATGAAGGTAATTAAATCACAATAACAATAGATAATGATGCTTCAGGGCTTCAAATCTCGTAAAATATCCATCATAGGTCATAAGATAATTTTTAGAAGATAATATCAATCAGATCTTTGCAAATCTAATCAAGGAATGCTCGGGGACTTCAAGAATTCTTCAAATCATGCTCGGCATCGATTAATGTCGAATTTGAGTGCGTCACGACCTTCAAAATTTTTTTGTCAACGATTCCCAAATTATATAGGTTTAGATTTGATGGTTAGGCATCTCGGGACTTAAATTTAGGCTTAATGTGATGCTTGAGAGCGGGAATCAATAATAGATGGTTTTAAAGCTTAAGAATTCCATTAGGCATGATTCAAGCCGATTTCCAATTTTAGATTTTGAACAGAAGTATTTTTTGAAGAATTGCGCGATCACGGTGGCCGTATTTTCCATGGTATAAACCTAGAATATGCCGTGTATTTTGCAATTTTGAAAATCTTGGCTATGGTTTTAAGATGCTCCCCATAAAATAGTTGAAGGATTTTTGATCATTTGGGCAATGGGAAGACCTTCACAAGCTAGTAGAAAAACTTGATGTCTTTGAGGCATGCTAGGTTCAAGCATCATGGTTGGAATATTCCATGGGGACACACGTGTGACATGGGCACTTATGGCACAATGGAAAGAGAGCGTAAGGGTATAGAAAATTGCAAACGAGAAGTTAGGCTAGGGGTATTGCAAGAGTGTGGCATAAAAAGTGAAAATGAGGCGAAAAATATGAAAGACAATGGGAAGAACATCTCATAGGGGGAATAAGGTGCATTAGAGAAAAAAAGGATTAAGCAAAGTATGGTGTGGTATGCAAAGGTGAGCAAAAAGAGAATATAGGTATAGAGGAAATAAGGGAAAAATAACTAGGAAAATTTCAAAGGGGTAAGAATAGGATATGAATATAGAGATGGATAAAAAATGGCTAAGGGGTAGAACCAAGTGCCATGGGGTCTTCAAACTTTAACTTCCAATCTTCAAAAAGCATCTTCCAATCTTCTTAACCCAGAATCTTATAAAGCATATCTTTGACTAACTTTGACCTCAAATGAAGTACCTCCCATGGCAGTTGACCTTGAATATTTGTGTTGACCTTGAAGATAGATATTTTTGACCTTCACATCAATGTTGACTACCAAGCTCTTTTTGACTTAATCTTCCAAAAATGGCTTGTCCTAACTTCAATTCATAAACCAACAATTAGTATGTTGCCCTTTGGGGCAACATCTCATAAAACAAGAAAATGGCTGGTCCCCCAAGCGGTAGGAATGCATAGAGGGTCTTCAAACTATACCAGAGTGTGCAAATGAGAACATGGTGGGGTGAAGTGTAGGGTGCAAATATTGAGGTGATGATGTAGTGGTAATGAGATGAAGTGAGTGTAATGTGAATATGGTGATAGTATGGTATGAATAGAGTATGATGAGTGGATAAGGATGAAAATAAGTATGAGGATGATAAGGAGATGGTATGAATGAAGTGTGAGGAGTGTATGGAGATGAGATGAATGTGCTAGTGTGATGATTTTCGCCAAAACAAGAAAATGTGTAGCCTTCCCTCGAAAAAGGTTGCAACTCGCTATGGTGGTGAAGGTGAAGTGCGAGAGTGCTTTTGGGGAATGAGAACAAGAATAAAGGGCTGAAATGAATGGCGGGACCACTTATGATGAGATGAACATAGATGGAAGAAGGGTGCACTTTTGTCATGGAAACACGTAAACAAGTTAATCTTAATCCTTGCAACTCTGCTATGATGGTGCAAATTTGAATTTGCGTGAGTGTTGTTTACGAGGAATGGAAAGAAGAATAGATGGCTAGATGGAGGGTAGGACCACAGTAAAGGCGGATGGGTGTAGATGGAAGAAGGGTGCCCCTGCATATGACACTTGATAAATCATTAGTAGAGATTCTTGTCTTAGAACCGTTTGATAGTATATCCTCAAGGTACTCAAGCTAGTGCAAAACATGAACTCAATAAAAACATTAATCTAGAAACCAAAGGCAAAGTGAAATCTAACTTATCTAATCTTAACTCTAATCATAACTTATCTAAATTTTAGAGCATAAAAGGGACAAACATATATCTTTGGTTCCAAGTACCTCTTCAAGTGGATAGTATTGATGGGATTTGGAAGTGGCACCCTGAAGTTAGTTCCTTCATCCAATAAGAGTTGGTGCATGCGGGGTTCCAACACCTCATAGGGACCTTCCCAAAGATTTTCAAACTTACTAGATGAGTCTTCCCTTGACTTATTCCATTTTAGAACTAGCTCTCCTGCCTTGAAAGTCCCCTGTATTTTATGAGCAGCTTTGAAAGCAGCTAAATCCTTGGCTTCTCAGCCTCCATCCTGTATTCGTCTAAATGCAAAAGGGTATCCAATCTTTCCTGCAAGGCATATTCAAAGGGTAAACATAGATTGTGAGCTAACCTTAGAGATGGGAGCTCAAGCTCGACTGAAAGCACAACTTCAATGCCATAAACTTCAATGACAGAATGTTGATTTTTCTAACTTGAACCAGGTATGATATTTTTTGATTTTTTCAAAGCCTTTAGCTCTCAAATGACTCAAGGATGGATGGCAAGTAGGCCAATAATACTTTTGGACACTCGAGAATTTACTGTAAAATATTTTGAGACAAGAAATTGCTAAGAAAGTTATCAGAAACAGATTTGTCAACTTGGCAGTCAAATTATATTGATATGAAGGTAATTAAATCACAATAACAATAGATAATGATGCTTCAGGGCTTCAAGTACTGTAAAATATCCATCATAGGTCATAAGATAATTTTTAGAAGATAATATCAATCAGATCTTTGCAAATCTAATCAAGGAATGCTCAGGGACTTCAAGAATTCTTCAAATCATGCTCAGCATCGGTTAATGTCGAATTTGAGTGCGTCTGAGCCTTCAAAATTTTTTTGTCAACGATTCCCCAGTATATAGGTTTAGATTTGATGGTTCCGGCATCTCAGGACTTAAATTTAGGCTTAATGTGATGCTTGAGAGCGGGAATCCAATAATAGATGGTTTTTAAAGCTTAAGAATTCCATTCCGGCATGATTCAAGCCGATTTCCAATTTTAGATTTTGAACAGCAGTATTTTTTCGAAGAATTGCGCGATACGGTGGCCGTATTTTCCATGGTATAAACCTAGAATATGCTGTATTTTGCAATTTTGAAAATCTTGGCTATGGTTTTAAGATGCTCCCCATAAAATAGTTGAAGGATTTTGATCATTTGGGCAATGGGAAGACCTTCACAAGCTAGTAGAAAAACTTGATGTCTTTGAGGCATGCTAGGTTCAAGCATCATGGTTGGAATATTCCATGGGGACACACGTGTGACATGGGCACTTATGGCACAATGGAAAGAGAGACGTAAGGGTATAGAAAATTGCAAACGAGAAGTTAGGCTAGGGGTATTGCAAGAGTGTGGCATAAAAAGTGAAAATGAGGCGAAAAATATGAAAGACAATGGGAAGAACATCTCATAGGGGGAATAAGGTGCATTAGAGAAAAAAAAGGATTAAGCAAAGTATGGTGTGGTATGCAAAGGTGAGCAAAAGAGAATATAGGTATAGAGGAAATAAGGGAAAAATAACTAGGAAAATTTCAAAGGGGTAAGAATAGGATATGAATATAGAGATGGATAAAAATGGCTAAGGGGTAGAACCAAGTGCCATGGGGTCTTCCAAACTTTAACTTCCAATCTTCAAAAAAGCATCTTCCAATCTTCTTAACCCAGAATCTTATAAAGCATATCTTTGACTAACTTTGACCTCAAATGAAGTACCTCCCATGGCAGTTGACCTTGAATATTTGTGTTGACCTTGAAGATAGATATTTTTTGACCTTCACATCAATGTTGACTACCAAGCTCTTTTTGACTTAATCTTCCAAAATGGCTTGTCCTAACTTCAATTCATAAACCAACAATTAGTATGTTGCCCTTTGGGGGCAACATCTCGCCAAAACAAGAAAATGGCTGGTCCCCTCAGCCGGAATGCATAGAGGGGTCTTCAAACTATACCAGAGTGTGCAAATGAGAACATGGTGGGGTGAAGTGTAGGGTGCAAATATTGAGGTGATGATGTAGTGGTAATGAGATGAAGTGAGTGTAATGTGAATATGGTGATAGTATGGTATGAATAGAGTATGATGAGTGGATAAGGATGAAAATAAGTATGAGGATGATAAGGAGATGGTATGAATGAAGTGTGAGGAGTGTATGGAGATGAGATGAATGTGCTAGTGTGATGATTTTCGCCAAAACAAGAAAATGTGTAGCCTTCCCTGAAAAAAGGTTGCAACTCTGCTATGGTGGTGAAGGTGAAGTGCAGAGTGCTTTTGGGGAATGAGAACAAGAATAAAGGGCTGAAATGAATGGCAGGACCACTTATGACAGATGAACATAGATGGAAGAAGGGTGCACCTGTCATGGAAACACGTAAACAAGTTAATCTTAATCCTTGCAACTCTGCTATGATGGTGCAAATTTGAATTTGCGTGAGTGTTGTTTACAGGAATGGAAAGAAGAATAGATGGCTAGATGGAGGGTAGGACCACAGTAAGGCAGATGGGTGTAGATGGAAGAAGGGTGCCCCTGCATATGACACTTGATAAATCATTAGTAGAGATTCTTGTCTTAGAACTGTTTGATAGTATATCCTCAATTACTACGGCTAGTCGCAAACATGAACTCAATAAAACATTAATCTAGAAACCAAAGGCAAAGTGAAATCTAACTTATCTAATCATAACTTATCTAAATTTTAGAGCATAAAAAGGGACAAACATATATGCTGGTTCCAGTACCTCTTCAAGTGGATAGTATTGATGGGATTTGGAAGTGGCACCCCTGAAGTTAGTTCCTTCATCCAATAAGAGTTGGTGCATGCAGGTTCCAACACCTCATAGGGACCTTCCCAAAGATTTTCAAACTTACTAGATGAGTCTTCCCTTGACTTATTCCATTTTAGAACTAGCTCTCCTGCCTTGAAAGTCCCCTGATTTTATGAGCAGCTTTGAAAGCAGCTAAATCCTTGGCTTCTCAGCCTCCATCCTGTATTCGTCTAAATGCAAAAGGGTATCCAATCTTTCCTGCAAGGCATATTCAAAGGGTAAACATAGATTGTGAGCTAACCTTAGAGATGGGAGCTCAAGCTCGACTGAAAGCACAACTTCAATGCCATAAACTTCAATGACAGAATGTTGATTTTTCTAACTTGAACTAGGTATGATATTTTTTTATTTTTTCAAAGCCTTTAGCTCTCAAATGACTCAAGGATGGATGGCAAGTAGGCCAATAATACTTTTGGACACTCGAGAATTTACTGTAAAATATTTTGAGACAAGAAATTGCTAAGAAAGTTATCAGAAACAGATTTGTCAACTTGGCAGTCAAATTATATTGATATGAAGGTAATTAAATCACAATAACAATAGATAATGATGCTTCAGGGCTTCAAGTACTGTAAAATATCCATCATAGGTCATAAGATAATTTTTAGAAGATAATATCAATCAGATCTTTGCAAATCTAATCAAGGAATGCTCAGGGACTTCAAGAATTCTTCAAATCATGCTCAGCATCGGTTAATGTCGAATTTGAGTGCGCCTCGAGCCTTCAAAATTTTTTGTCAACGATTCCCAAAGATATAGGTTTAGATTTGATGGTTCCAGGCATCTCAGGACTTAAATTTAGGCTTAATGTGATGCTTGAGAGCGGGAATCCAATAATAGATGGTTTTTAAAGCTTAAGAATTCCATTCCGGCATGATTCAAGCCGATTTCCAATTTTAGATTTTGAACAGCAGTATTTTTTCGAAGAATTGCGCGATACGGTGGCCGTATTTTCCATGGTATAAACCTAGAATATGCTGTATTTTGCAATTTTGAAAATCTTGGCTATGGTTTTAAGATGCTCCCCATAAAATAGTTGAAGGATTTTGATCATTTGGGCAATGGGAAGACCTTCACAAGCTAGTAGAAAAACTTGATGTCTTTGAGGCATGCTAGGTTCAAGCATCATGGTTGGAATATTCCATGGGGACACACGTGTGACATGGGCACTTATGGCACAATGGAAAGAGAGCGTAAAGGGTATAGAAAATTGCAAAGCGAGAAGTTAGGCTAGGGTATTGCAAGAGTGTGGCATAAAAAGTGAAAATGAGGCGAAAAATATGAAAGACAATGGGAAGAACATCTCATAGGGGGAATAAGGTGCATTAGAGAAAAAAAAGGATTAAGCAAAGTATGGTGTGGTATGCAAAGGTGAGCAAAAGAGAATATAGGTATAGAGGAAATAAGGGAAAAATAACTAGGAAAATTTCAAAGGGGTAAGAATAGGATATGAATATAGAGATGGATAAAATGGCTAAGGGGTAGAACCAAGTGCCATGGGGTCTTCCAAACTTTAACTTCCAATCTTCAAAAAGCATCTTCCAATCTTCTTAACCCGGAATCTTATAAAGCATATCTTTGACTAACTTTGACCTCAAATGAAGTACCTCCCATGGCAGTTGACCTTGAATATTTGTGTTGACCTTGAAGATAGATATTTTTTGACCTTCACATCAATGTTGACTACCAAGCTCTTTTTTGACTTAATCTTCCAAAATGGCTTGTCCTAACTTCAATTCATAAACCAACAATTAGTATGTTGCCCTTTGGGGGCAACATCATAAAACAAGAAAATGGCTGGTCCCCTCGGTAGGAATGCATAGAGGGTCTTCAAACTATACCAGAGTGTGCAAATGAGAACATGGTGGGGTGAAGTGTAGGGTGCAAATATTGAGGTGATGATGTAGTGGTAATGAGATGAAGTGAGTGTAATGTGAATATGGTGATAGTATGGTATGAATAAGGATGAAAATAAGTATGAGGATGATAAGGAGATGGTATGAATGAAGTGTGAGGAGTGTATGGAGATGAGATGAATGTGCTAGTGTGATGATTTTCGCCAAAACAAGAAAATGTGTAGCCTTCCACTGAAAAAGGTTGCAACTCTGCTATGGTGGTGAAGGTGAAGTGAAGAGTGCTTTTGGGGAATGAGAACAAGAATAAAAAGGGCTGAAATGAATGGCGGGGACCACTTATGACAGATGAACATAGATGGAAGAAGGGTGCACACTGTCATGGAAACACGTAAACAAGTTAATCTTAATCCTTGCAACTCTGCTATGATGGTGCAAACTGAATTTGCAGTGTTGTTTTGAGGAATGGAAAGAAGAATAGATGGCTAGATGGAGGGTAGGACCACAGTAAGGCAGATGGGTGTAGATGGAAGAAGGGTGCCCCTGCATATGACACTTGATAAATCATTAGTAGAGATTCTTGTCTTAGAACTGTTTGATAGTATATCCTCAGTACTCTGGCTAGCTGCAAACATGAACTCAATAAAAACATTAATCTAGAAACCAAAGGCAAAGTGAAATCTAACTTATCTAATCATAACTTATCTAAATTTTAGAGCATAAAAAGGGACAAACATATATGTTGGTTCCAGTACCTCTTCAAGTGGATAGTATTGATGGGATTTGGAAGTGGCACCCCTGAAGTTAGTTCCTTCATCCAATAAGAGTTGGTGCATGCAGGTTCCAACACCTCATAGGGACCTTCCCAAAGATTTTCAAACTTACTAGATGAGTCTTCCCTTGACTTATTCCATTTTAGAACTAGCTCTCCTGCCTTGAAAGTCCCACAGATTTTATGAGCGACTTTGAAAGCGACTAAATCCTTGGCTTCTCGGCCTCCATCTGTATTCGCGTCTAAATGCAAAAGGGTATCCAATCTTTCCTGCAAGGCATATTCAAAGGGTAAACATAGATTGTGAGCTAACCTTAGAGATGGGAGCTCAAGCTCGACTGAAAGCACAACTTCAATGCCATAAACTTCAATGACAGAATGTTGATTTTTCTAACTTGAACTAGGTATGATATTTTTTTATTTTTTCAAAGCCTTTAGCTCTCAAATGACTCAAGGATGGATGGCAAGTAGGCCAATAATACTTTTGGACACTCGAGAATTTACTGTAAAATATTTTGAGACAAGAAATTGCTAAGAAAGTTATCAGAAACAGATTTGTCAACTTGGCAGTCAAATTATATTGATATGAAGGTAATTAAATCACAATAACAATAGATAATGATGCTTCAGGGCTTCAAGTACTGTAAAATATCCATCATAGGTCATAAGATAATTTTTAGAAGATAATATCAATCAGATCTTTGCAAATCTAATCAAGGAATGCTCAGGGACTTCAAGAATTCTTCAAATCATGCTCAGCATCGGTTAATGTCGAATTTGAGTGCGTCTGAGCCTTCAAAATTTTTTTGTCAACGATTCCCCAGTATATAGGTTTAGATTTGATGGTTCCGGCATCTCAGGACTTAAATTTAGGCTTAATGTGATGCTTGAGAGCGGGAATCCAATAATAGATGGTTTTAAAGCTTAAGAATTCCATTAGGCATGATTCAAGCCGATTTCCAATTTTAGATTTTGAGCAGTGATTTTTTTTGAAGAATTGCGCGATCACGGTGGCCGTATTTTCCATGGTATAAACCTAGAATATCTTTGTATTTTGCAATTTTGAAAATCTTGGCTATGGTTTTAAGATGCTCCCCATAAAATAGTTGAAGGATTTTGATCATTTGGGCAATGGGAAGACCTTCACAAGCTAGTAGAAAAACTTGATGTCTTTGAGGCATGCTAGGTTCAAGCATCATGGTTGGAATATTCCATGGGGACACACGTGTGACATGGGCACTTATGGCACAATGGAAAGAGAGCGTAAGGGTATAGAAAATTGCAAGCGAGAAGTTAGGCTAGGGGTATTGCAAGAGTGTGGCATAAAAAAGTGAAAATGAGGCGAAAAATATGAAAGACAATGGGAAGAACATCTCATAGGGGGAATAAGGTGCATTAGAGAAAAAAAAGGATTAAGCAAAGTATGGTGTGGTATGCAAAGGTGAGCAAAAGAGAATATAGGTATAGAGGAAATAAGGGAAAAATAACTAGGAAAATTTCAAAGGGGTAAGAATAGGATATGAATATAGAGATGGATAAAAATGGCTAAGGGTAGAACCAAGTGCCATGGGGTCTTCAAACTTTAACTTCCAATCTTCAAAAAGCATCTTCCAATCTTCTTAACCCGAGAATCTTATAAAGCATATCTTTGACTAACTTTGACCTCAAATGAAGTACCTCCCATGGCGAGTTGACCTTGAATATTTGTGTTGACCTTGAAGATAGATATTTTTTGACCTTCACATCAATGTTGACTACCAAGCTCTTTTTGACTTAATCTTCCAAAATGGCTTGTCCTAACTTCAATTCATAAACCAACAATTAGTATGTTGCCCTTTGGGGGCAACATCTCGCATAAAACAAGAAAATGGCTGGTCCCCTCAGTAGGAATGCATAGAGGGTCTTCAAACTATACGAGTACCAGAGTGTGCAAATGAGAACATGGTGGGGTGAAGTGTAGGGTGCAAATATTGAGGTGATGATGTAGTGGTAATGAGATGAAGTGAGTGTAATGTGAATATGGTGATAGTATGGTATGAATAGAGTATGATGAGTGGATAAGGATGAAAATAAGTATGAGGATGATAAGGAGATGGTATGAATGAAGTGTGAGGAGTGTATGGAGATGAGATGAATGTGCTAGTGTGATGATTTTCGCCAAAACAAGAAAATGTGTAGCCTTCCCTGAAAAAAGGTTGCAACTCTGCTATGGTGGTGAAGGTGAAGTGCAGAGTGCTTTTGGGGAATGAGAACAAGAATAAAGGGCTGAAATGAATGGCAGGACCACTTATGACAGATGAACATAGATGGAAGAAGGGTGCACCTGTCATGGAAACACGTAAACAAGTTAATCTTAATCCTTGCAACTCTGCTATGATGGTGCAGCTGAATTTGCAGAGTGTTGTTTACAGGAATGGAAAGAAGAATAGATGGCTAGATGGAGGGTAGGACCACAGTAAGGCAGATGGGTGTAGATGGAAGAAGGGTGCCCCTGCATATGACACTTGATAAATCATTAGTAGAGATTCTTGTCTTAGAACTGTTTGATAGTATATCCTCAGTACTCTGGCTAGCTGCAAACATGAACTCAATAAAAACATTAATCTAGAAACCAAAGGCAAAGTGAAATCTAACTTATCTAATCATAACTTATCTAAATTTTAGAGCATAAAAAGGGACAAACATATATGCTGGTTCCAGTACCTCTTCAAGTGGATAGTATTGATGGGATTTGGAAGTGGCACCCCTGAAGTTAGTTCCTTCATCCAATAAGAGTTGGTGCATGCAGGTTCCAACACCTCATAGGGACCTTCCCAAAGATTTTCAAACTTACTAGATGAGTCTTCCCTTGACTTATTCCATTTTAGAACTAGCTCTCCTGCCTTGAAAGTCCCCTGTATTTTATGAGCAGCTTTGAAAGCAGCTAAATCCTTGGCTTCTCAGCCTCCATCCTGTATTCGTCTAAATGCAAAAGGGTATCCAATCTTTCCTGCAAGGCATATTCAAAGGGTAAACATAGATTGTGAGCTAACCTTAGAGATGGGAGCTCAAGCTCGACTGAAAGCACAACTTCAATGCCATAAACTTCAATGACAGAATGTTGATTTTTCTAACTTGAACTAGGTATGATATTTTTTTATTTTTCAAAGCCTTTAGCTCTCAAATGACTCAAGGATGGATGGCAAGTAGGCCAATAATACTTTTGGACACTCGAGAATTTCATTGTAAAATATTTTGAGACAAGAAATTGCTAAGAAAGTTATCAGAAACAGATTTGTCAACTTGGCAGTCAAATTATATTGATATGAAGGTAATTAAATCACAATAACAATAGATAATGATGCTTCAGGGCTTCAAGTACTGTAAAATATCCATCATAGGTCATAAGATAATTTTTAGAAGATAATATCAATCACGATCTTTGCAAATCTAATCAAGGAATGCTCGGGGACTTCAAGAATTCTTCAAATCATGCTCGGCATCGGTTAATGTCGAATTTGAGTGCGTCCCGAGCCTTCAAAATTTTTTGTCAACGATTCCCAAAATATATAGGTTTAGATTTGATGGTTAGGCATCTCGGGACTTAAATTTAGGCTTAATGTGATGCTTGAGAGCGGGAATCCAATAATAGATGGTTTTTAAAGCTTAAGAATTCCATTCAGGCATGATTCAAGCCGATTTCCAATTTTAGATTTTGAACAGCAGTATTTTTTCGAAGAATTGCGCGATACGGTGGCCGTATTTTCCATGGTATAAACCTAGAATATGCTGTATTTTGCAATTTTGAAAATCTTGGCTATGGTTTTAAGATGCTCCCCATAAAATAGTTGAAGGATTTTGATCATTTGGGCAATGGGAAGACCTTCACAAGCTAGTAGAAAAACTTGATGTCTTTGAGGCATGCTAGGTTCAAGCATCATGGTTGGAATATTCCATGGGGACACACGTGTGACATGGGCACTTATGGCACAATGGAAAAGAGAGCGTAAGGGTATAGAAAATTGCAAACGAGAAGTTAGGCTAGGGGTATTGCAAGAGTGTGGCATAAAAAGTGAAAATGAGGCGAAAAATATGAAAGACAATGGGAAGAACATCTCATAGGGGGAATAAGGTGCATTAGAGAAAAAAAGGATTAAGCAAAGTATGGTGTGGTATGCAGAGGTGAGCAAAAGAGAATATAGGTATAGAGGAAATAAGGGAAAAATAACTAGGAAAATTTCAAAGGGGTAAGAATAGGATATGAATATAGAGATGGATAAAAATGGCTAAGGGGTAGAACCAAGTGCCATGGGGTCTTCCAAACTTTAACTTCCAATCTTCAAAAAAGCATCTTCCAATCTTCTTAACCCAGAATCTTATAAAGCATATCTTTGACTAACTTTGACCTCAAATGAAGTACCTCCCATGGCAGTTGACCTTGAATATTTGTGTTGACCTTGAAGATAGATATTTTTTGACCTTCACATCAATGTTGACTACCAAGCTCTTTTTGACTTAATCTTCCAAAATGGCTTGTCCTAACTTCAATTCATAAACCAACAATTAGTATGTTGCCCTTTGGGGGCAACATCTCGCCAAAACAAGAAAATGGCTGGTCCCCTCGGTAGGAATGCATAGAGGGTCTTCAAACTATACCGAGTGTGCAAATGAGAACATGGTGGGGTGAAGTGGGGTGCAAATATTGAGGTGATGATGTAGTGGTAATGAGATGAAGTGAGTGTAATGTGAATATGGTGATAGTATGGTATGAATAGAGTATGATGAGTGGATAAGGATGAAAATAAGTATGAGGATGATAAGGAGATGGTATGAATGAAGTGTGAGGAGTGTATGGAGATGAGATGAATGTGCTAGTGTGATGATTTTCGCCAAAACAAGAAAATGTGTAGCCTTCCCTGAAAAAAGGTTGCAACTCTGCTATGGTGGTGAAGGTGAAGTGCAGAGTGCTTTTGGGGAATGAGAACAAGAATAAAGGGCTGAAATGAATGGCAGGACCACTTATGACAGATGAACATAGATGGAAGAAGGGTGCACCTGTCATGGAAACACGTAAACAAGTTAATCTTAATCCTTGCAACTCTGCTATGATGGTGCAGCTGAATTTGCGAGTGTTGTTCTGAGAATGGAAAGAAGAATAGATGGCTAGATGGAGGGTAGGACCACAGTAAGGCAGATGGGTGTAGATGGAAGAAGGGTGCCCCTGCATATGACACTTGATAAATCATTAGTAGAGATTCTTGTCTTAGAACTGTTTGATAGTATATCCTCAGTACTCTGGCTAGCTGCAAACATGAACTCAATAAAAACATTAATCTAGAAACCAAAAGCAAAGTGAAATCTAACTTATCTAATCTTAACTCTAATCATAACTTATCTAAATTTTAGAGCATAAAAAGGGACAAACATATATGCTGGTTCCAGTACCTCTTCAAGTGGATAGTATTGATGGGATTTGGAAGTGGCACCCCTGAAGTTAGTTCCTTCATCCAATAAGAGTTGGTGCATGCAGGTTCCAACACCTCATAGGGACCTTCCCAAAGATTTTCAAACTTACTAGATGAGTCTTCCCTTGACTTATTCCATTTTAGAACTAGCTCTCCTGCCTTGAAAGTCCCCTGTATTTTATGAGCAGCTTTGAAAGCAGCTAAATCCTTGGCTTCTCAGCCTCCATCCTGTATTCGTCTAAATGCAAAAGGGTATCCAATCTTTCCTGCAAGGCATATTCAAAGGGTAAACATAGATTGTGAGCTAACCTTAGAGATGGGAGCTCAAGCTCGACTGAAAGCACAACTTCAATGCCAATATGTAGCATTATAACAGGGGGTTTCTTTTGTATTTTTGTACGTTTTTTCCTAAGGTTTTTATATGATTTCATGGATGTATTTGATGAGGCATACTGATTAGTATATCTAGAGTGCGCATACGCTTAAACTAATTTTGATGCCTAATTCCAATGGTTTAGACCCATATGTCATATATTTCTTAATATATTATATATTTTCTTGTAGTATCATATTCTGCTCGACATGCAAGCCTCGAGACAACCCATTTTAGGGTTATGTGTTGGGAAATTATTGGATTCTTTCAAAGATCCATAAGATGTCTCGGAAGAGCCGCACCAAAGACAGGTGCCCGAACACCCTATTTTTCCTTTAGGCGGGCATGCAGCCTTCTTGCAATAATGTTTTAGGGTTCATGCTTCTTATGAACGCGTAATACAACCAAGCCCCGATTTTTCAGCTTCTTGTAAGCGGGTTTACACAAGCAATAACGAGGATTTATTTGTTTTGGAAGATGGAAGAGAAAAAGTGCAGCCTTGGTTAACCCATTCAAACGATGGTCCTTAGATCCTTGTATTACAAGACCAAATGGCCGTTTGTTCTTTGTGCTTTGAGAGGGTGCGAATGGAGCCGCTTTGGAGTTCCAACAGCAAAAGGTAATTAATGCATGGCCTTGATTTCCCTCTTGGAATGTTTCTTGAGCTTTTTTTTATCTAGAAATTGGTGCATTTCTCATGATTAAGCGCTAAGGAAGAATCATTTTCGATCCACGATATGCACTAGGCTTCTTTTCTCTCGAATATCAGGATTCTCAAATGGAAACCAACGTTCTATAACCTGATTTAAGCTCTCTGCTTGAGATCCCGAGTCTAAAATCTGCATTCCACACAAATCCACAGAAGCGGTTGGAGCTGGCCCGTGTGCTTGGTGTTGTATAATAATCTAATGTGGTCACGCTTCAATTACACAGAACAGGCCTCTTCGGCTCCATTCCTGAAGGTAGCTTAGGAAGCTTAAGCAACATTAAAATATTACCAGGAAGCATATATTACCAATCCAAAGGTAGATACCTTCCTTAAAGCATCCCTCTTCCAATCAGGCATGTTATAGGCTGAAAGGCCAACACCCCTTAAATCCATGGGATCCTCCAAATGGCCTGTTCAAATCTTTTAGGTATCGAATCCGGCATTGTTCTCTCGTTGTTGCTCCCTTAGTTCCCCTCCCGTCCTTTGCAAATGCGAGATCGTGTCATGGCTGCCCGTCGTAATGACCCATCGGATTGTTAACTATCTTCGGAGGTTACATGTCAATGGAATACCTGGTTTGGCGACTAAGGAACAGTACATCTTATTGTGTGAATCCAAAGTGCCCAGTGTGAATTTATTGTGTGAATGACATTCTTTGACCTGCATAGGTGAATCAACATGGCCCATTCTAAAGTAGGCTTCATTGGACTTGGCGCAATGGTGCCTAATCCACCTTTGTTATTGCAAACATTTGTCTTCAATTCTTGGGAGCTTATCTTCAATTCTTGGGGCCTTGAGAAAAGTTTGTTTGTTTAAATAGCGGGACTTGACTCGGCTCTTCGCTATCATCATCGGTCTTTTCAAACAGGCCCTATGCTTCTCCTGATCAAATGCACACCATGATTCTCCTAATCAAATGCACAACGCCAGGGATTCAAGCTCTTCAAGTGGC
The DNA here is from genome assembly GCA_021234155.1 of Isoetes taiwanensis. Taxonomy (NCBI): domain Eukaryota; kingdom Viridiplantae; phylum Streptophyta; class Lycopodiopsida; order Isoetales; family Isoetaceae; genus Isoetes; species Isoetes taiwanensis. The sequence goes on along the minus strand of JAJEKV010000046.1, from coordinate 10,331,048 downwards.
AAATCGTCTTCTGCAAATGGCAGTCGGCAACAAACCAGGTTAGGAAGCGGAAGCTTTTGCAGGTTGTGCAACACAAGAGCAAGCTCAAACATATTTGAGGAAATTTAGGTGGTCAAAATACGATTGGCGGCAAAGCAATTTGTTTTCATATGGCAAGCTATTGCACACAATTACTTTTGCAAGTGCTTTGGTAAAACCTTAAGTTCGATTCTTCGTTGCCCTTTGCCACATTACGGATGGTGGTATGAAATTGTAGAACATAAGGAGGCACCTATGGTGGAGACCTAGATCGATGCTATTGTCATTTGAAGGTAAGATTTGTGTGTTTCACCATTTTTGAGATCTCTTAATATTGTTATTCATTTCTTTTTATTTCATTGTTCACACATTGTTTGGCGGTGAATTCAACCAATATTTGCGTGGCTTTTTAATTTTTTAACTCTATTAGAATGTGAAAGCTATTGTTGTGTTGACAATCAGATAAGACATTGACACATTTATTGCTTTGAAACAAGCTACAAAAGTTTCTCATGAGCAAACAAGTTGGAGAGGTTATTGTGGGTGTAGTTGGTTTATTATTAGACACAATGAAATGGTGTATTCTCAAATTTAATATAATTGTTCAAGTGCATAATTTACAAATATGTTTAGTTTGGAGACTCCACTATTATAATAAATTAACATTATTAACATAAACACATAACACATATTGCTACATGTTTTAAATGTGTTTTATATTCTAATCATCTTTTTTTTTTTATGGCCGAAGGGCCAAAAAAATTTTTTTAGTATAATAACCAACACATAACTACCATTGACATTAATAAATATAACCATTGGATCCAACACATTTAAATTAAAATCCCCTTAAACCCCCTTTGGTTTGGGTGCATATTCACCACGGGGGGGTGGCGAGGGGCGAGAGCCCTCATAATTGTATTTTGGACTTCCATTGAAATCAACACCATATAGTATTAGGTTGAAATCTTATAGTATTTTTGCGAATCTTATTATACAAGATAGCAAATCTTGTACTTGCATACCCCACAAGCGAGGAATTTTACGTACGGTGTAGATTATGGAATAAGGGGCGAATATGCCAATCCGACAGCTCTCGATGCCCGGAGTCACCCCCCGTGTGAATATGCACCCAAACCAAAGGGGGTTTAAGGGGGATTTTAATTTAAATGTGTTGGATCCAATGGTTATATTTATTAATGTCAATAAACTTCAATGACAGAATGTTGATTTTTCTAACTTGAACTAGGTATGATATTTTTTTATTTTTTCAAAGCCTTTAGCTCTCAAATGACTCAAGGATGGATGGCAAGTAGGCCAATAATACTTTTGGACACTCGAGAATTTACTGTAAAATATTTTGAGACAAGAAATTGCTAAGAAAGTTATCAGAAACAGATTTGTCAACTTGGCAGTCAAATTATATTGATATGAAGGTAATTAAATCACAATAACAATAGATAATGATGCTTCAGGGCTTCAAGTACTGTAAAATATCCATCATAGGTCATAAGATAATTTTTAGAAGATAATATCAATCAGATCTTTGCAAATCTAATCAAGGAATGCTCGGGGACTTCAAGAATTCTTCAAATCATGCTCAAAGATCGGTTAATGTCGAATTTGAGTGCGTCTGAGCCTTCAAAATTTTTTTGTCAACGATTCCCCAGTATATAGGTTTAGATTTGATGGTTCCGGCATCTCAGGACTTAAATTTAGGCTTAATGTGATGCTTGAGAGCGGGAATCCAATAATAGATGGTTTTTAAAGCTTAAGAATTCCATTCAGGCATGATTCAAGCCGATTTCCAATTTTAGATTTTGAACAGCAGTATTTTTTCGAAGAATTGCGGCGATCACGGTGGTCAGTATTTTCCATGGTATAAACCTAGAATATCTTTGTATTTTGCAATTTTGAAAATCTTGGCTATGGTTTTAAGATGCTCCCCATAAAATAGTTGAAGGATTTTGATCATTTGGGCAATGGGAAGACCTTCACAAGCTAGTAGAAAAACTTGATGTCTTTGAGGCATGCTAGGTTCAAGCATCATGGTTGGAATATTCCATGGGGACACACGTGTGACATGGGCACTTATGGCACAATGGAAAGAGAGACGTAAGGGTATAGAAAATTGCAAACGAGAAGTTAGGCTAGGGGTATTGCAAGAGTGTGGCATAAAAAGTGAAAATGAGGTGAAAAATATGAAAGACAATGGGAAGAACATCTCATAGGGGGAATAAGGTGCATTAGAGAAAAAAAAGGATTAAGCAAAGTATGGTGTGGTATGCAAAGGTGAGCAAAAGAGAATATAGGTATAGAGGAAATAAGGGGAAAATAAATAGGAAAATTTCAAAGGGGTAAGAATAGGATATGAATATAGAGATGGATAAAAATGGCTAAGGGGTGGAACCAAGTGCCATGGGGTCTTCCAAACTTTAACTTCCAATCTTCAAAAAAGCATCTTCCAATCTTCTTAACGCAGAATCTTATAAAGCATATCTTTGACTAACTTTGACCTCAAATGAAGTACCTCCCATGGCAGCTGACCTTGAATATTTGTGTTGACCTTGAAGATAGATATTTTTTTACCTTCACATCAATGTTGACTACCAAGCTCTTTTTGACTTAATCTTCCAAAATGGCTTGTCCTAACTTCAATTCATAAACCAACAATTAGTATGTTGCCCTTTGGGGGCAACATCTCGCCAAAACAAGAAAATGGCTAGTCCCCTCAGCCATATAATGCAAGAAAGGAATGCATAGAGGGGTCTTCAAACTATACCAGAGTGTGCAAATGAGAACATGGTGGGGTGAAGTGTAGGGTGCAAATATTGAGGTGATGATGTAGTGGTAATGAGATGAAGTGAGTGTAATGAGTGTGAATATGGTGATAATATGGTATGAATAGAGTATGATGAGTGGATAAGGATGAAAATAAGTATGAGGATGATAAGGAGATGGTATGAATGAAGTGTGAGGAGTGTATGGAGATGAGATGAATGTGCTAGTGTGATGATTTTCGCCAAAACAAGAAAATGTGTAGCCTTCCCTGAAAAAAGGTTGCAACTCTGCTATGGTGGTGAAGGTGAAGTGCAGAGTGCTTTTGGGGAATGAGAACAAGAATAAAGGGCTGAAATGAATGGCAGGACCACTTATGACAGATGAACATAGATGGATGAAGGGTGCACCTGTCATGGAAACACATAAACAAATTAATCTTAATCCTTGCAACTCTGCTATGATGGTGAAGCTGAATTTGCAGAGTGTTGTTTAAAGGAATGGAAAGAAGAATAGATGGCTAGATGGAGGGTAGGACCACAGTAAGGCAGATGGGTGTAGATGGAAGAAGGGTGCCCCTGCATATGACACTTGATAAATCATTAGTAGAGATTCTTGTCTTAGAACTGTTTGATAGTATATCCTCAGTACTCTGGCTAGCTGCAAACATGAACTCAATAAAAACATTAATCTAGAAACTAAAGGCAAAGTGAAATCTAACTTATCTAATCTTAACTCTAATCATAACTTATCTAAATTTTAGAGCATAAAAAGGGACAAACATATATGCTGATCCCAGTACCTCTTCAAGTGGATAGTATTGATGGGATTTGGAAGTGGCACCCCTGAAGTTAGTTCCTTCATCCAATAAGAGTTGGTGCCTGAAGGTTCCAACACCTCATAGGGACCTTCCCAAAGATTTTCAAACTTACTAGCTGAGTCTTCCCTTGACTTATTCCATTTTAGAACTAGCTCTCCTGCCTTGAAAGTCCCCTGTAATTTATGAGCAGCTTTGAAAGCAGCTAAATCCTTGGCTTTTTTAAGCAGGTTAGCATTCTCAGCCTCCATCCTGTATTCTTCTAAATGCAAAAGGGTGTCCAATCTTTCCTGCAAGGCATATTCAAAGGGTAAACATAGCTTGTGAGCTAACCTTAGAGATGGGAGCTCAAGCTTGACTGGAAGCACAGCTTCAATGCCATAAACCAAGTTGATGGGTGTGTGAGTGGTTGCTGCTTTAGTAGTGACCCTATAAGCCCAAAGAGCATCCACCAATTTGAAGTGCCAATCCTTTTGGTTATCATCCACTGTCTTCTGCAAAATACCCTTCAAAACTTTATTAGTAGCTTCTGCTTGACCATTACCGTGGGGGTAATAGGAAGAACTCTTAGTATGTTTGACCTTAAGAATAGTCAACAAGTTAGCAATAACTTCATTCACAAAGGGAGTACCTCTATCAGAGTGCAATTGTAAAGGGATACCAAACCGAGCACAGATATACTCGTGTAAGAACTTTGTAGTTGTAATGGCATTGGCCTGTCTTAAAGGAATAGCTTCTGCCCACTTAGTAAAATAATCTGTAGCTACAATAATATGCTGATGTTGTCCTGCAGAAGGAGGGTTAATGGGACCAATATAATCCAATCCCCATATTTGAAAGGGTCCTGGAGAAATGATGGGATTCAATGCAGCTGGGAGGAGGATCCTTTTGCCAAATATCTGACACTTGTGACAAGACTTTATAGCAGTATAACAATCTTTAAAAACTGTAGGCCAATAGTATCCTGACCTGAGAATTTTCTTGGCAGTAGTGTCTCCAGCAAAATGGCCTCCACATACTCCTTCATGCATTTCTTTAATGATCAAAGCAGATTCTTCTTCACTGACACACCTCAGCAATAGTCCATCCCTGTTGACTTTACATAGAATATCATTAATCATTTTAAACTGCCTACATTTCTCTTTAAATCTCCTTTGCTGGCTCGAAGTTAGGCCTGAGGGCATCTCTTTGGATTGTAGAAAGTTCCTAATAGGTTGCTTGCTGCCAATCCTGTTGGACCTGCTTTTCATCATTTGCCTGCAAATAAGCTAAGGCATCCACAAAGTCAACAACCTCTACTGCATCTTCATGGTCAAAGAAAATGTAGGACAAATAAAGACTAGGACTTTTTACCTGATGTAGTTCTTTAATGGAAATATCAAAGGTTCATAACTTACAATCCCATCTTTGAATTTTTGGTTTGGAAGTAGCTTTACCAAATAACAATCCCATTGGATTTTGTTTCATGTAAACTTGGACAGCACTTTTCAAGAGTATGTGACCTTGTCTGTCAATGAGGAACATAAGAGTAGCAGCACTCTTTTCCAATCTCTTTTCCCAACTATTTTATGGGGCACCTTTTAAACCATAGCCCAGCTTTTCAAAATTGCGAAATACAGCATATTCCTAGTTTATACTCCAAAAAATACGGCCACCATATCGCGAGATTTCTGGAAAAATACTATTGAACAACCCTAAACCTGGAAACTTGCTCGAATCACGCCGGAATTGGATTATTAAGCTGTAAGAACTACCTATTCTTGGATTCCCGCTCATAAGCATCTCATTAAGCCTAAATTTAAGTCCTAAGATGACGGAATCATCAAATCTAAACTTATATACCGGGGAAACATTGACAGAAGTTTTTGAAGGCCCAGACGCATCAAACCTCAACATTGATACATGCTGAGCATGATCTGAAGACGTTCTTTAAGTATCTGAGTATTCCACAGTTCGATTTGAGAAAATTGGACTGATTATCCTACTATGATGTTATTATATGACCTTTTAAGACCTTCTGATGATTGATTTATGATCTTATGACCTATATCCATCTTGTATTACATTCACATCAATGAAAATTGCCTGCCAAGTGCTTAGAAATATGATTGTCATATTCTTTTAGTATTATTGCCATGAAAACATTTTTACAGTAAGATATTTCACAATCTTTTCTTGCATATGACTAGTTGCCCCATATTTCTAGTTATATTTGCACATGAGTGCACAAAAAGTTCGAGAAAAAACCACTCCAAACTCAAGTTATAATTTTTTGCATTCTGTCTGATTTGATTTTAGACTGTTATCCACAAAACAGTGCCAAAAAAATAGTTTTAGTGATTCAAAACAAGATTTGATTGTCTGCCCCACATCCTTGGAACCTACATCCCACCTTAGTTTTGGAATTTCTCAAAAATCCTCCTTGCAACTCAAGTTACAAAATTCTGAGATCTGTCTGAGGCTTTGACTGGTATTGACCAAAAATTGACTCAACTTTGAGATCGAATATCTCACAAATTAGAGCTCAGACTTGGTCAAGATCTTTTTCATTGCATGCTTATAACTTTTCTATACAAGTCACAATCATTTGACCTCAGAAATCAATTCATCTATGCCAACTACATCGATTTGAGTGAGGGCTTCTTATTCCTGAATTGGGAAAGGTATGAGTATTTGATATTTGAGCTTTTTCTCTAAAAAATTCTTGTATAGACTGATCACCTTAAGTGATCTGGAGGTTTTAACCCCAACTTGAGCATAAATTCAAGTTGTCTTATTGTGTTTGACTCTCTAGCCAGGTTGAGGGTCAACATCTTGGAGGTTCTACCGAGATCTTCCTGGATCTCAGAACTCATGGCTCCAAAGCAAAAATTTCCAGCAGAGCAAGAACCATTAGAAGATGTTGATGCACCAGATCATTGCAGAGAGAGGCCATTGCCTTCAAGTTTCTCAACTAGCCTGCTTCAAAACATGCCATATCAATTTGAGTTGAATGTCCCTGTTCCCTTGCCTACTTTTGATTCCAGTATGAGTGCTAATAACTTTTTGAGAATATTTGAAGATTATTACAGGGATTATGGTTTCAAAAAACGGTGCAAGCTTTCAAAGTTTGAAAAATGTTTCAAAGAAGAGAGTGAAGCTGGTGCTTGGTTAATATATGAGAAGTTAATGGGTACCACCTCATGGGATGAGCTCGTCAAGAAGTTCTTGGATAGGTTTGGTAAGTTAGCTGCTCCAAAAGATTTGGTTAATGAGTTGCAAAGTTTTTCTATACATGCAGGAGAAAGTGTGAATCAGTACAAAGAAAGGTTTAGTACATTTATGAGCAGGTGCCAAAGAGCACAAGTCACAATCCCAACCCCTTTTTTAGTTACTGCTTTCATCAATGGTTTGGAAAGAAGACAAGATATCCAAAGGAAGTTGCTCAAGATCCAAGCTGCTGAAGGTTTTGATTCTATATACAAAGTTTTTGCCAAAACCACTGACCTGACTCAGATGCTCTCTACCTTACCTGACAAACATCATGTTTCCCATCATAATCATGACCCTTTTTACCTCGATGCTACTGATGCACAGTATGACCATCACTCTTCCATCCCAGTTTATGCCATACAGAAGGAAAAGAAGAAATCTAAAGAGGAGGAAGCTAATTCCCATGTTGCATAGGTTAAGGCAGACCTATCTAAAGTTACTGAGGCTTTAGCAGAATTAACCAAACAATTGGTTGAACTCAAGGCTACAAGAACAGGTAGAACTTATCCTGAATGTATTCATTGCGATAGGAACTCTCATCCATCAGAAATCTGCTATTGGCAAGTGTGTCCTAAATGCAATAGGAAAGGTCACTTTGGAAAGGAATGTCCCATTTGTTCTTTTTGTAAAGAAAATTGGCCATACTGACATCAAGTGTGCTGTTAAGGAATACTTTGCTAAGCAGGAAAAGGAAAAGAGACCAGAACCCAAACCTCCTATGAGATTTGCTGAACCAAGTACTTCTATAAGGTTTATTCAGGCTACAGAAGTTCCCAAAGCTGAAGAAGTTATGGTAGTGCAAACATGTAAATGCCCCAGGGTCTTCTTCATTCTGTGCTAGAACAAGGTTAGTGGCATCAGTGAAATTTACACAAGCATTCAATTGCTCACCACCAGTTTGCTGAAGTACTCTTTTTCTATAGCTAGGTGCAATTTTTAGCAAGGTGAAGAGATCCACACTTACTTTGGAGTTTTTGAGCAAAACATCAACTTCATCAAGGTCTTGGTCTTTCTTACCATATTTTTGCTGTGGAGGTGGAGCTATCATTTGAGCAGGTGATTCCATTATAGGTGGTGAGGACCTGGCAGTGGAATGTCTACTTGATTCAACATGTACATTGGCTTCATTCATACTTAGGGGGTTATACCTTCTCAAATGTGTTACGTGATGGGGGATCCCCCATAAACATCATGCCATATTACATTATGAAGAAATGTGGTTTCGAGGTGGACAAAAAAGCTTCTATATTATTAAGATTTTTTTATAATGCTAAGATTACTCCTATTGGTGTGGTGACTAAAGTGCCTGTTAATACAGAAGGCATAACTGTAGCTGCTAACTTTATTGTAGTGGCTTTTGAAGATATAGGGGATGAATCTGACATCTATGATCTACTTTTAGGGAGGAGATGGTTAGCCACTGTGGATGCTAGGCCAGTCTGGTCTCAAGGGAGATGTATCATCTCCAATGGCTCTCAAACTGCTACAATTTACAATCAAGATGGCTCCTATGGCTCCAAAGAAGAGGTAAACTTTATTAAGGAAATGCTGATTGAAGAACCTTTGGGATCTTACAGAATAAAAAATACAAGACCAAGAAAATATGAAATGGTTCCTCTTATTATGGAATGTGCACTCCCCAACAGACAGGGACCATCAGGATTCTTATGGTTTGATAGAGGTATTTCTTAAAAATTAAATATTGCATCATCTGCTGCTATTTTGAAAGATTCTTCTCACAAACTTTTAGCTAAGGTAGGAAGAATCTTCCCCCAAGTCACATCTAATGTAGCAGAATATAAGGCTTTGATTGCAGGTCTTCAGGAGACCAAAGCTATGGATATTGCTAACATTCACATCTATGGTGACTCACAATTAATCTGTAGACAAGTTTCAGGAGATTACCAAACAAAAAAATGCAGATATGGAGCTCTTAAAAAATCAAGTAATGGGAGTACTCTCGAGTTTTGCTTCATGGGAGATCACTCACATACCAAGAGAGAAAAATGTGGAAGTTGATGCCTTATGTAGAGAAACTCTCATGTCACATTTAACTGAGGGAGCTATTCCAGAGGAAGATCTTGATGCTAGTGAGGTAAAAGAACTTTATCCCATTCTAACCATTAATGCATCAGAGGAAAAAGACACTGAAGAGATTACAATCACAAAAAATGGTAAGACTAGAACCCTGTTTGTTGGAGATTTGATTGAATATCAAATACAAATGTTTTTTGAAGAAAGGAAGGATGTATTTGCCTGGGATTATTCCGAGCTCACTGGTAATAAAGCTGAGGTATGCCAATTTGAAATTAAGATCAAAGAAGGATATAAGCCTGTCTTTCAAAAACTGAGAAAAAATAATGCTTCATTGATGGGACTAATCAAAGATGAGTTGGATAAAATGCTAGATGCGGGTGTTATCATTGAAATCATTAATCCAGAATGGGTATCTTGCATTGTACCTGTAGAAAAAAAAAAAAGTGGTGCCTTAAGAATTTGCATTGATTATCGAGATCTCAACAAAGCCACTATTAAAGATTGTTATCCCTTGCCTTTTTTAGAAGAAATCTTATATGCTGTAGCAGGAAAAGAGGTGTAGTCATTTTTAGATGGATTCTCAGGGTTTAATCAAATTGGTATTAAGGAGGAATATCAACCAAAGACTTCTTTTATTACCCCTTGGGGAACTTATGCAATGAAAAGAATGCCTTTTGGACTAATGAATGCACCTGCCACTTTCCAGAGAGCTATGGATGTTATTTTTAGACTTATGTCTCCTCAAGAATTCAGAGTCTACTTGGATGACCTTTGCTTAGGATCTCATCCTACTAATCACTTGGAATTGCTTGCAAAAATATGCTCTTTGTGCAGGGACTCTGGAATCAACCTTAACCCAAAGAAATGTTGGCCATACTGATGTTAGGTGTGTTGTTAAGGAATATTTTGCTAAGCAGGAGAAAGAAAAGAGAGACCAGAGCCTAAACCTCCTATGAGATTTGCTGAACCAAGTACCTCCATAAGATTTATTCAAGCTACAGAAGTTCCTAGATCTGAAGAAGTTATGGTGGTGCAAACTAGAAGCATGAATGAAGCTCATGTACATGCTGAATCAAGTAGGCATCCCACTGCTAGGTCTTCACCACCTGTGGTGGAATCACCTGCTCAAATTATAGCTCCACCTCCTCAGCAGAAACATGGTAAGAAAGATCAAGACTTTGATAAAGTTGATGTTTTGCTCAAAAATTCCAAAGTAAGTGTGGATCTTTTCACATTGCTAAAGATTGCACCTAATTATAGAAAGAGAGTACTGCAGCAAACTGGTGGTGAGATATTAAATGCTTGTGTGAATTTTACTGATGCCACTAACCTTGTTTTAGCACAGAATGAAGAAGACCCTGGGGCATTCACATGTTCAACTGGTTTAGGAGGTTATACCTTCTCAAATGTGTTACTTGATGGGGGATCTCCCCTAAACATCATGCCATATCACATTATGAAAAAATGTGGTTTCAAGGTGGACAAGAAAGCTTCTATATTATTAAGATCTTTTTATAATGCTAAGATTAACCCTATTGGTGTGGTAACTAAGGTGCCTGTTAATACAGAGGGCATAACTGTAGCTGCTAACTTTATTGTAGTAGCTTTTGAAGATATAGGGGATGAATCTGACATCTATGATCTACTTCTAGGGAGAAGATGGTTAGCCACTATGGATGCTAGACCAGTCTAGTCTCAAGGGAGATGTACCATCTCCAATGGTTCTCAAACTGCCACAATTTACATTCAAGATGGCTCCTATGGCTCCAAAGAAGAGGTAAATTTTATTAAGGAAATGCTGATTGAAGAACCTTTGGGGTCTTACAGGATAAAAAATACAAGACCAAGGAAATATGATATGGTTCCTCTTATTATGGAGTGTGCACTCCCCAGCAGACAAGGACCATCAGGATTTCTATGGTTTGATGGAGGTATTTCTAAAAAACTAAATATTGCATCATCTGCTGCTATTTTGAAAGACTCTTCTCACAAACTTTTAGCTAAAGTAGGAAGAATCTTTCCCCAAGTCACAACTAATGTAGCAGAATACAAGGCTTTGATTGCAGGTCTGCAAGAGGCTAAAGCTATGGATATTGCTAACATTCACATTTATGGTGACTCACAATTGATTTGTAGACAAGTTGTAGGAGATTATCAAACAAAAAATGCAGATATGGAGCTCCTAAAAAACCAAGTAATGGGAGTACTCTCGAGTTTTGCTTCATGGGTAATCACTCACATACCAAGAGAGAAAAATGTGGAAGCTGATGCCTTATGTAGAGAAACTCTCATGTCACATTTAACTGAAGGAGCCATTCCAGAAGAAGATCTTGATGCTAGTGAGGTAAAGGCACTTTGTCCTTTCTTAACCATCAATGCATCAGAAGAAAAGAGCACTGAGGAGATTACAATCACAAAAAATGGTAAGACTAGAACCCTGTTTGTTGGAGACTTGATTGAATATCAGAATAGGGAAAATATACAAATGTTTTTTGAAGAAAGGAAGGATGTCTTTGCCTGGGATTATTCTGAGCTCACTGGTATCAAAGCTGAGGTATGCCAATTTGAAATCAAGACTAAAGAGGGATGTAAGCCTATTTTCAAAAACTGAGAAGAATTAATGCCTCATTGATGGGATTAATCAAGGATGAGTTGGATAAAATGTTAGATGCGGGTGTTATTTGATTATCGAGATCTCAACAAAGCCACCATCAAAGACTGCTATCCCTTGCCTTTTTTAGAAGAAATCTTATATGCTATAGCAGGAAAGGAAGTCTACTCATTTTTGGATGGATTCTCAGGATTTAATCAAATTAGCATTAAGGAAGAAGATCAACCAAAAACCTCTTTTATTACCCCTTGGGGAACTTATGCAATGAAAAGAATGCCTTTTGGATTGATGAATGCACCTGCCACTTTCCAGAGAGCTATGGATGTTATTTTTAGACCTATGTCTCCTCAAGAATTCAGAGTTTACTTGGATGACCTGTGTTTAGGATCTCACCCTACTAATCATTTGGAATTGCTTGCAAAAATATGCTCTTTGTGCAGAGACTCTGGAGTCAACCTCAACCCAAAGAAATGTATTTTTTTTTGCATCCAAAGGGCAACTTTTGGGGCATGAAGTGTCCAACAATGGAATACAAGTGGCACAAGAAAAGGTTGAAGCTCTCAAAAAACTGGTACCCCCCAAGAATCTGAAGCAGGTCAAAAGTTTTATTGGCATGACTAGTTTTCTTAGGATGTATATTCCTAATTTTGCTCACATTATAAGTCCTATTTCTAAACTGACAAGGATAGGCAGGATTTCTAAATCTGAAAGCAAGTATGTCCCTGTCGCATGGTCATCAGATTGCCAAGAGTCTTTTGAGTTACTTATAAAGTCCAATTGTGAAGCTACTCTTTTACAAAAACCTGATTTGGACAAGCCATTTGAGGTTTATATTACTATCACTAAAAAGGCCATAGGTCTAGCTATTCTACAGGACAAACATACCATAGCTTTTGTTAGCAAACAGTGGAGTTCAACTGAAGAAAAATACACCAGAATGGAGAAGAGTGCTGCTGCTCTTATGTTCCTTATTGACAGACAAGGTCACCTACTATTGAAGAGTTCTGTTCAAGTTTATATGAAGCAAAATCCAACAGGGTTGTTGTTTGGTAAGGCTACTTCTAAACCAAAAATTCAAAGGTGGGCTTGTAAGCTACAAACCTTTGATATTTCCATTAAGGAGTTACATCAGGTGAAGAGTCCCAGCCTTTATTTACCTTACATTTTCTTTGATCATGAGGATGCAGTAGAAGTTGTTGACTTTGTGGATGCCTTAGCTTATTTGCAGGCAGAGGATGAAGAGCAGAACCAACAGGATTGGCAGCTACCTATAAAAAATTTTCTACAATTCAAGGAAATGCCCTCAGGGCTGACTTCGAGCCAGTAAAGAAGATTTAAAGAAAAATGTAGGCAATTTAAAATGATTAATGATGTTTTATGTAAAGTCAACAGGGATGGACTATTACTGAGGTGTGTCAATAAAGAAGAATCGGCTCTGATCATTAGAGAAATGCATGAAGGAGTATGTGGAGGCCATTTTGCTGGAGATACTACTGCCAAGAAAATTCTCAGGCCAGGTTATTATTGGCCTACAATATTCAAAGATTGTTATACTGCTATAAAATCTTGTCATAAGTGTCAGATATTTGGCAAAAGGATCCTCCTCCCAGCTGCATTAAATCCTATCATTTCTCCAGGGCCTTTCCAAATATGGGGGCTGGATTATATTGGTCTTATTAACCCCCCTTCTGCAGGACAACATCAGCACATTATTGTAGCCACAGATTATTTTACTAAGTGGGCAGAAGCAATTCCTTTAAGACAGGCCAATGCTATTACAACAGCAAAATTTCTACATGAATATATTTGTGCACGGTTTGGTATCCCCCTACAATTGCATTCTGATAGAGGTACTCCATTTGTGACTGAAGTTATTGCTAATCTGTTGACTATTCTTAAGGTCAAACATACTAAGAGCTCCTCCTCCTATCCTCAAGGTAATGATCAAACAGAAGCTACTAATAAGGTTTTGAAAAGCATTTTGCAGAAAACAGTGGATGATAATCAAAAGGATTGGCATGTCAAATTGGTGGATGCTCTTTGGGCTTATAGAGTCACTATTAAAGCAGCAACCACTCATATACCCTTCAATCTAGTTTATGGCATTGAGGCTGTGCTTCCAGTAGAGCTTGAGCTCCCATCCCTAAGGTTAGCTCACAAACTATGTTTACCTTTTGAATATGCCTTACAGGAAAGACTGGACACTCTTCTGCATTTAGAAGAATACAGGATGGAGGCTAAAAATGCCAATCTGCTAAAAAAAGCCAAGGATTTGGCTGCTTTCAAAGCTGCTCATAAAATACAAGGAACCTTTAAAACAGGAGAGCTAGTTCTTAAGTGGAATAAATCAAGGGAAGACTCAGCAAGTAAGTTTGAGAATCTTTGGGAAGGCCCCTATGAGGTGTTGGAGCCTGCAGGCACCAACTCTTATTGGCTAAAGGAATTAACTTCAGGGGTGCCACTTCCAAATCCCATCAACACTATCCATCTGAAAAGGTATTGGGATCAGCACATATGCTTGTCCCTTTTTATGCTCTAGAGCTTAGATAAGTTAGAGTTGAAGTTAAGATTAGATAGGACAGATTTCACTTTGTTTTGATTCTTAGAATTAATGTTTTCATTGAGTTCATGTTTGCAGATAGCTAGAATGGAGGTTGAACTATCAAACAACTTCAAGACAAGGATTTCCACTAATGAATTGCCAAGTGTCATTTGCAGGAGCACCCTTTTTCCATCCACATTCATCTGTCTTATTGTGGTCCTACCCTCCACTTAGCCATGTATCCTTCATTATTCTTCATTTTATTTCCCTAAGTGTGCACTCTGCAAAATCAGCTTCTCCATCATAGCAGAGTTGCAAAGGTTAAGATTAACTTGTTTGTATGTTTCCATGACAGGTGCATCCTTTCTCCATCTTTATTCATCTGTCATAAGTGGTCATGTTATCCATTTAGGCTCCTTATTCTTGTTTCCATTCCCAAAAGAAAGCACTCTGCAATTCAGCTTCACCATCATGGCAGAGTTGCATCTTAAAGGATCAGGGAGGCATACATTTTCTTGTTTTGGCGAGATCTCAACTTTTGCACATTTACTTCACCCTCATACACTCCATTTCCACCACCACCTCTACCATATTCACACTCATTCTTACCCCTTTTTTCACACATTTTCTTGTTTTGGCGAGATTCCAACATTTACACACTCACCTCATCTCATACACTCCATTTCCATCACCACCTTATCATATTCACACTCATTCTCACCTTTCTTCACCCACTCATATCCTCACACCACTATAATCACCTCTATTCCATCAACACTTGCACTTCACACCCTCTTTCCACCAAAACTCTCACCTAGACACTTTGGTACAAAGTTGAAGACCCCTTATGGCTGAGGGGACCAGCCATTTTCTTGTTTTGGCGAGATGTTGCCCCCAAAGGGCAACATACTAATTGTTGGTTCATGTATTTAGGTCAAGTCATTTTGAGAAATCAAATCAAAAGAAACTTGGTAGTCAACATTGATGTGAAGGTCAAACAACATTAATCTTCAAGGGTCTACACCAATATTCAAGGTCAACTCCCATGGAAGGTACTCTATTTGAGGTCAAAGCTAGTCAAAAGGATGCTGGGTTAAAGAAGTTTGGAAGATGCTTTTTGAAGATTGGAAGTTAGAGTTTGGAAGATCCCATGGTACTTGGTTCCATCCCTTAGCCATGTTTTTATCCACCCTCATACCATATTCTTATTCTCTTTTGACTTTGCCTGGTCATTTTCCCCTATACCCATACTCTTCCTTGCCCACCTTTTGCAAATCACACTTTGCTTTGCTTAAGTCCATTTTCTAATGCATTTTATTTCCCCCATGAGATGCCCTTGCTATTTCATATCTTTTTGCTTTATTTTCACTCCCCACATCACACCCTTGCCAATACCCCTTATTTGCAATCTTTTATACCCCCTTACTTCATTGTGCCCTAAGTGCCCATGTTACACAAATATCCCCCATGGAATATTCCAGTCATGGTATCTACCTAGTATATTCCTCAAAATATTAGGGTTGCCATAAGACCCAAAGGGCTAAAGCTTCATAATTATTTTTGGATATCTTTTGAACCATGGCCCAGCTTCTTAAAATTGCTAAATACAGCATATTCCTAGTTTATACCTCAAAAAATACGGCCACCGTATCGCGAAATTTCTGGAAAAATACTGTCGAAGAACCCTAAGTTTGGAAAATTGCTCGAATCACGCCGGAATGGGGTCGTTGGGCTCTGAAAACTACCTATTTCTGTATTCCCGCCCTTAAGCATCCTATCAAGCCTAAACTTAAGCTCTAAGATGCCGGAACCGTTAAACCTAAACATATATACTGGGAAAACAATGACAGAAGATTTTTGAAGGCCCAGACGCATCAAACCTCAACATTGATACATGCTGAGCATGATCTGAAGACGTTCATGAAGTATCTGAGTGTTCCACAGTTCGATTTGAGAAAATTGGACTGATATTCCTGTTATGATATTATTTTATGACCCCCTGAGATATTTTGATGATTGATTTATGATCCTGAGACCTTTACTCATCTTGTATTACCTTCATATCAATGAAAATTGCCTGCCAAGTATTTAAAAAGTTGACTGTCATGATCCTTTAGTATTTTTGCCTCACAAATATTTTTATAGTAAGATATCCCATCATTTTTTCTTGCATATGATCACTTGCCCTTCTTTTCCCCTCATATTTGCACCTGTGTGCACAAAAAGTTCGAAAAAAAAAACCATTCCAAACTCAAGTTATCATTTTTTGCATTCTGTCTGATACAATTTTAGACTGTTATTCACAAAACAGTGCCAAAAAAAATAGTTTCAATGATCCAAAATATGATTTGATTGCATGCCCCTCACCTTTGGGACCTATACTTCACCTCAGTCTTGGAATCTCTTCAAAATTCCCTCTGCAACTCAAGTTACAAAATTCTGAGATCTATTTGTAGTTTTGACTGGTATTGACCAAAAATTGACCCAACTTTGAGATCGAATATCTTGCAGATTAGAACTCAGACTTGGTCAAAATCTTCTCCCTTGCTTGCCTATAACTTTTCTGTACAAGTCACAATCATTTGACCTTGGAAATCAATCCACCTATGAGAGCTACATTGATTTGAGTGAGGGTTTCATATTCTTGAATTGGGAAAGGTATGAATACTTGATATTTGAGCTTTTGCTTTGAGAAATTCTTGTGTAGACTGATCACCTTAAGTGATCTGGAGGTTCTAACCCCAACTTGAGCATAAACTCAAGTTGGCTTCTTGTGTTTGACTCTCTAGCCAGGTTGAGGGTCAACAACAGGACAAACATACCATATCTTTTGCTAGCAAGCAATGGAGCTCAACTGAAGAAATGTACACCAGATTGGAAAAGAGTGCTGCTGTCCTTATGTTCCTCATTGACAGACAAGGTCACCTGTTATTAAAAAGTTTTGTTCAGGTTTATATGAAGCAAAATCCAATGGGATTGTTATTTGGTAAAGCTACTTCCAAACTAAAAATTCAAAGGTGGGCTTGTAAGCTACAAACTTTTAACATTTCCATTAAAGAATTGCATCAGGTCAAGAGTCCCAGTCTTTATCTACCTTACATTTTCTTTCACCATGAGGATGCAGTGGAGGTTGTTGACTTTGTGGATGCCTTAGCTTATTTGCAGGCAGATGATGAAAAGCAGATCCAACAGGATTGGCAGCAACCTATTAAGAATTTTCTACAATTCAAAGAGATGCCCTCAGGCCTGACTTCGAGTCAGCAAATGAGATTCAAAGAAAAATGTAGGCAATTTAAGATGATTAATGATGTTCTATGTAAAGTCAACAGGGATGGACTATTACTGAGGTGTGTCAATGAAGAAGAATCCACTCTGATCATTAGAGAGATGCATGAAGGAGTATATATGGAGGCCATTTTGCTGGAGACACTACTGCCAAGAAAATTCTCAGGTCAGGTTATTATTGGCCTACAGTATTTAAAGATTGTTATACTGCCATAAAATCTTGCCACAAATGTCAGATATTTGGCAAAAGGATCCCTCTTCCAGCTGCATTAAATCCCATCATTTCTCCAGGACCCTTCCAAATATGGGGATTAGATTATATTGGCCCTATGTTGACCCTCAACCTGGCTAGAGAGTCAAACACAAGAAGCCAACTTGAGTTTGTGCTCAAGTTGGGGTTAGAACCTCCAGATCACTTAAGGTGATCAGTCTACACAAGAATTTCTCAAAGAAAAAGCTCAGATATGAAGTATTCATACCTTTCCCAATTCAAGAATATGGAACCTTCACTCAAATTGATGTAGCTCTCATAGGTAGATTGATTTCTAAGGTCAAATGATTGTAACTTGTACAGAAAAGTTGTAGGTAAGCAAGGGAGAAGTTCTTGACCAAGTCTGAGTTCTAATCTGCAAGATATTCGATCTCAAAGTTGGGTCAATTTTTGGTCAATACCAGTCAAAACTATAGACAGATCTCAGGATTTTGTAACTTGAGTTGCAGAGGGAATTTTTGAGAGATTCCAAAACTGAGATGAAGTATAGGTCCCAAAGGTGAGGGGCATGCAATCAAATCATATATTGGATCATTAAAACTATTTTTTTTGGCACTGTTTGGTGAATAACAGTCTAAAATTGTATCAGACAGAATGCAAAAAATGATAACTTGAGTTTGGAATGGTTTTTTTTTCGAACTTTTTGTGCACACAGGTGCAAATATGATGGGAAGAGAAGGGCAAGTGGTCATATGCAAGAAAAAATGATGGAATATCTTACTATAAAAATGTTTGTGAGGCAAAAATACTAAAAGATCATGACAGTCAACTTTTTAAGCACTTGGCAGGCAATTTTCATTGATATGAAGGTAATATAAGGTAAATAGAGGTCTCAGAATCATAAATCAATCATCAAAATATCTTAGGAGGTCATAAAATAATATCATAACATGAATATCAGTCCAATTTTCTCAAATCGAACTGTGGAACACTCAGATACTTCATAAACGTCTTCAGATCATGCTCAGCATGTATCAATGTTGAGGTTTGTTTTATAATCTCCTGAAACTTGTCTACAAATCAATTGTGAGTCACCATAAATGTGAATGTTAGCAATATCCATAGCTTTAGCCTCCTGAAGACCTGCAATCAAAGCCTTATATTCTGCTACATTAGATGTGACTTGAGGAAAGATTCTTCCTACTTTAGCTAAAAGTTTGTGAGAAGAATCTTTCAAAATAGCAGCAGATGATGCATGTTGACCGGGTTTTTGGCACCCGGTCAACATGAAAAGATTTGTGAAACAAAACCATTTGGGGGGGGGTGTGAAGAAATTGAGATATTGTAAAAGAGCTCAATATATAAAGGCTCTTAAAAATATTGTTAATGGTTGAGGAGGGGTGCATATTCAAAGGTCGAGATCAAGAGGTGCATTTTGAAGGGTGGAGATGAAGAGGCAAGAATTATATAACTGTTTTGAGGAGCACGAGCTCCTCCTCTCTCCCTGCTCCACGATTTTGTGGAGGGTGGCAGCCTCCACATGATCTGGTGTAGAAGCCTCCCATGGTTCAGAGACATGGGAGGATGATTTCCATTGTATTTCCATGCCAGTTCTTGATTATAAAAGAAGATTTTTGGGCCCATATTATTTTCTTATTCTTATTCCAATTCTGGTCTTATTCCAATTCTGGTCAAGTATTTTGTTTTAATCTAGCAGCACCGGATGATCTTGATTTCTGCCTTTGAGGTCGAATGATGGGGGTGTGGGAAAACCCGCCATCATTATTGGAGGTTCTACCGAGATCTTCCTGGATCTCAGAACTCATGGCCCCAAAGCAAAAATTTCCAGCAGAAACAGAACCATTAGAAGATGTTGATGTATCAGATCATTGCAGAGAAAGGCCATTGCCTTCAAGTTTCTCAACTAGCTTACTTCAAAACATGTCATACCAGTTTGAGTTGAATGTCCCTGTTCCCTTGCCTACCTTTGATTCCAGCATGAGTGCTAACCACTTTTTGAGAATATTTGAAGACTATTACAGGGATTATGGTTTCAAGAAAGGATGCAAGCTTTCAGAATTTGAAAAATGTTTCAAAGATGAGAGTGAAGCTGGAGCTTGGTTAACTTATGAGAAGTTAATGGGTACCACTTCATGGGATGAACTTGTCAAGACGTTTCTGGATAGATTTGGTAAGTTAGCTGCTCCACAAGATTTGGTTAATGAACTGCAAGGTTTTTCTATACATGCAGGAGAAAGTGTGAATCAGTACAAGGAGAGGTTTAGTACATTCATGAGCAGGTGTCAAAAAGCACAAGTTACCATCCCAACTCTGTTTTTAGTTACTGCCTTTATCAATGGTCTGCAAAGAAGACCAGATATCCAAAGAAAGTTGCTCAAAATCCAAGCTCTTTGAAGGGTTTGATTCCATTTACAAAGTCTTTGCCAAAACCAAACCGATCGACCCGGATGGTCTCTACTTTGCACGATAAACATTATGCTTCTCATCATACTCTGACCCGCTTTTACCACGATGCTCTTTGATGCACATTATGATCATCATCCTTCTATTCCAGGTTTATGCCATACAAAAAAGAAAAAAAGAAATCCAAAGAGGAGGAAGCCAATTCCCAAGTTGCAGAGAGGTCAAGTCGGACTTATCCAAGGTTCTGAAGCCTTAGCGAGAAATAACTAAACAATTAGTTGAACTCAAAGGCTGCAAGAGCGGTAAAACTTATCCCTGAATGTATTCATTGCAATAGGAATTCTCACCCATCCGAAATATGCTATTGGCAAGTGTGCTCCAAATGTAATAGAAAAGGCCATTTTGGAAAGGAATGTCATGTTTGTTCTTTTTGTAAAGAGGTTGGCCATACTGATGCTAGGTGTGCTGTTAAGGAATATTTTGCTAAACAGGAAAAAGAGAAAAAGACCGAGTCTAAACCCCCTGTGAGATTTGCTGAACCAAGCACCTCTATAAGGTTTATTCAAGCTACAGAAGTTCCTAAATCTGAAGAAGTTATGGTGGTGCAAACTAGAAGCATGAATGAAGCTCAAGTACATGCTGAACCAAGTAAGCATTCTACTGTCAGGCCTGTGCCACCTGTAATGGAATCACCTGTTCAGATCATAGCTCCACCCCCTCAGCAAAAATATGGTAAGAAAGATCAAGACTTTGATGAGGTTGATGTTTTGCTTAAAAATTCCAAGATGAGTGTGGATCTCTTTACTTTATTAAAGATTGCACCTAGTTACAGGAAAAGGGTACTTCAACAAACTAATAATGAGGTATTAAATGCTTGTGTGAATTTTACTGATGCCACTGACCTTATTCTAGCACAGCATGAAGAAGACCCTGGAGCATTCACATGTTCAGCTGCTTTAGGAGGGTATACCTTTTCTAATGTGTTACTTGATGGGGGTTCTCCCCTAAATATCATGCCATATCATATTATGAAGAAGTGTGGTTTTGAAGTGGATAAGAAGGCTTTTATGTTATTAAAATCTTTTTATAATGCTAAGATTTCTCCTATTGGTGTGGTGACTAAAGTGCATGTTAATACAGAAGGCATAACTGTAGCTGCTAACTTTATTGTGGTGGCTTTTGAAGATATAGGAGATGAATCTGATATTTATGACTTACTTTTGGGGAGGAGATGGTTAGCCACTGTGGATGCGGGCCAGGTCGGTCTCAAGGGAGATGTACCATCTCCAATGGCTCTCAGACTGCTACAATTTATAACCAAGAGGGCTCCTATGACTCCAAGGAAGAGGTACATTTTATTAAAGAAATGCTAATTGAAGAACCTTTGGGATCTTACAGGATAAAAAATACAAAACCAAGAAAATATGAAATGGTTCCTCTTATTATGAAAAGTGCACCTCCCAGCATACAAGGACCAACAGGGTTCTTATGGTTTGATGGAGGTATCTCTAAAAAATTAAATGTTGCATCATCTGCTGCTATTTTGAAAGACTCTTCTCACAAACTTTTAGCTAAAGTAGGAAGGATCTTTCCTCAAGTCACTTCTAATGTGGCAGAATATAAAGCCTTGATTGCAGGTCTCCAGGAAGCTAAATCTATGAATATTGCCAATATTCACATTTATGGTGATTCACAATTAATCTGGAGACAAGTTTAGGGGAGACTATCAAACAAAAAATGCAGATATGGAGCTCTTGAAGAATCAAGCAATGGGAGTGCTCTCGAGCTTTGCTTCATGGGAAATCACTCATATCCCCAGAGAACAGAATTTTGAAGCTGATGCCTTGTGTAGGGAGACTCTCATGTCACACTTAACTGAGGGAGCTATCCCTGAAGATGATCTTGATGACAATGAGGTAAAAGCACTCTGTCCTATTTTGACCATTGATGCATCGAGAAAAAAGGAGATCAAGAGATTGTCATCACTAAGAATGGTAAGACTCGAACCTTGTTTGTTGGGGATTTGATTGAATATCAAAACAAAGAGAACATACAAGTGTTTTTTGAAGAAAGGAAAGATGTATTTGCTTGGGATTATTCAGAGCTATCAGGTATCAAACCTGATGTATGTCAATTTGAAATTAAGATTAAAGAAGGTTGTAAACCTGTTTTTCAAAAATTAAGAAGGATTAATGCTTCACTAATGGGACTAATTAAAGATGAATTGGATAAGATGTTGGATGCAGGTGTTGTTATTGAAATTATTAATCCAGAATGGGTATCTTGTATTGTTCCTGTGGAGAAGAAAAGTGGTGCTTTAAGAATTTGCATTGACTATCGAGATCTCAACAAAGCTACCATCAAAGATTGTTACCCTTTGCCCTTTTTAGAAGAAATCTTATATGCTGTAGCAAGTAAAGAGGTGTATTCATTTTTAGATGGCTTCTCAGGATTCAATCAGATTAGTATTAAAGAAGAAGATCAACCCAAGACCTCTTTTATTACTCCTTGGGGAACTTATGCAATGAAAAGAATGCCTTTTGGGCTAATGAATGCACCTGCTACCTTCCGGAGAGCCATGGATGTTATCTCCTCAAGAATTCAGAGTTTATTTGGATGACCTTTGTTTAGGATCTCACCCTACTAATCATTTGGAATTGTTGGCAAAAATATGTTCTTTGTGTAGGGAATCTGGAGTCAACCTTAATCCAAAGAAATGTATTTTTTTGCATCCAAGGGACAACTTTTGGGACACGAGGTATCCAACAATGGTATATGTGTGGCACAAGAAAAGGTTGAAGCTCTCAAAAACTGGTGCCCCCAAAAACCTGAAGCGAGGTTAAAAGTTTTATTGGCATGACTAGTTTTCTTAGGATGTATATTCCTAATTTTGCTCACATTATAAGTCCTATTTCTAAGTTGACAAGAATAGGCGGGATTTCCAAATCGAGAGAGTAAGTATGTTCTGTCACATGGTCATCAGATTGCCAAGAGTCTTTTTGAGTTGCTTATAAAATCCATTTGTGAATCAACTCTCCTAAAAAAACCAGATTTGGCCAAGCCATTTGAGGTCTACATTACTATTACTAAAAGGCCATAGGCTTAGCTATTCTCAGGACAAGCACACCATAGCTTTTGCCCAACAAACAATGGAGTTCAACTGAAGAAAAATGCACAGAATGGAGAAGAGTGCTGCTTTGCTCTCATGTTTCTCATTGATGAGGCAAGGTCATTTATTATTGAAGAGTTCAGTTCAAGTTTATATGAAGCAAAATCCAACAAGGTTTGTTATTTGGTAAGGCTACCTCTAAACCAAAAATTCAAAGGTGGAAGTGCAAGTTACAAACCTTTGATATTTCTATAAAAGAGTTACATCAAGTAAAAGAGTCAGTCTCTATTTACCTTATATTTTCTTTGACCATGAGGATGTAGTGGAAGTTGTTGATTTTGTGGATGCCTTAGCTTATTTCTGAGGGCAAATGATGATGGCGGGGGCCAGCAGAGTTGGCAGCTATCTATAAAGAATTTTCTACAATTCAAGGAGATGCCCTCGAGGATTGACCTCAAGCCAGCAAAGGAGATTTAAAGAAAAGTGTAGGCAGTTCAAAATGATTAATGATGTTTTATATAAAGTCAACGAGGATGGACTATTATTGAGGTGTGTCAATGAAGAAGAATGCGCCTTGATCATTAAAGAAATGCATGAAGGAATATGTGGAGGCCATTTCTTTGGAGATACTCTTGCCAAGAAAATTCTCGTGTCGGGGATACTATTGGCCTACAATATTTAAAGATTGTTATCTTGCTATAAAATCTTGCCACAAGTGCCAAATATTTGGCAAGAGGATCCTTATTCGGTACTAAACCCCATAATTTCTCCGGGACCCTTCCAAATTTGGGGATTAGATTATATTGGTCCTATTAACCCCTCTTAGCGAGGGCAACATCAGCACATTATTGTAGCTACTGATTATTTTACCAAATGGGCAGAGGCAATTCCTTTGAGGCAGGCTAATGCCCTTACAATGACAAAGTTCTTACATGAGTACATTTGTGCGGTTTGGTATTCCTTTACAATTACGTTCGATAGAGGTACTCCTTTTGTGAATGAAGTTATTGCTAATTTATTGACCATTCTTAAAGTCAAACATACCAAGAGTTCCTCTTACTATCCCCAAGGTAATGGTCAGAAGCTACTAACAAAGTTTTGAAGGGTATTATGCAGGAAAGCAGTGGATGATAATCGGGAAGGATTGGCATGTTAAATTAGTGGATGCCCTATGGGCTTATAGAGTCACCATCAAAGCAGCAACCACTCATACCCCTTTTAACTTGGTTTATGGCATTCATTGTGCTTGCTTCGGTGGAGCTTGAGCTTCCATCTCGAGGTTAGCTCATAAGTTGTGTTTGCCTTTTGAGTATGCCTTGCGGAAAGGCTGGATGCCCTTTTGCATTTAGAAGAATATAGGATGGAAGTCGAGAATGCTAATTTGCTCAAAAAAAGCCAAGGATTTGGCTGCTTTCAAAAGCTGCTCATAAAATACAAGGGACCTTCAAGGCTGGAGAATTAGTTACGAAATGGAATAAATGAAGGGAGGATTCAGCCGGTAAGTTTGAGAATCTTTGGGAGGGTCCCTATGAAGTGTTGGAACTGCAGGCACCAATTCATATTGGCTAAAGGAATTAACCGGGTTTGTCACTCCCAAATCCCATCAACACTATTCATCCGAAGAGTCTTTGGGATCAGCACATTTGCTTGTCCTTTTTATGCTCTAGAATTTAAACAAGTTAGAATTAAATTTAGATGTTAGATAGATTGGATTTCACTTTGTCCTAAATTTAGAACTAATGTCTTCATTAAGTTTATGTTTGCGGATTAGCCGGCATGAAGGATGAGCTATCAAAGCGGTCTCGGGACAAGGATTTTTATTAAGCGCCAAGTGTCATTTGCAGGAGCACCCTTTATCCATCTTTATTCAAACGTCCCCGATTGTGGTCTTGCCCTCCATTCAGCCATGCTTTTATTTTTATCTCCCCAAATGTGCACTCTGCAAATTCGGCGTCACCATCATAGCGAGTGCAAGAATCAAGTTTAACTTGTTTGTATGTTTCCATGACAGGTGCACCCTTTCTCCATCTTTATTCATACGCCATAAGTGGTCCTGCTATCCATTTAAACTCCTTACTCTTGTTCTCATTCCAAAAAGAAGGCACTCTGCAATTCAGCTTTACCATCATAGCAGAGTTGCATTTTAAGGATCAAGAAGCCACACATTTTCTTGTTTTGGCGAGATTCAAACATTTACATATCCATATCACCTCATACATTCCATTCCCATCATTACTTTACCATGTTTACATTCATTCTCACCTCCTTCTCACTCACTCACTTTTTCACACCACCATATTCACCCCCATTCCATCAGCACTTGCACTCATTCGGCACTTTCGGCACTTGCACTCATCGGCACTTGCACTCATGACATCCCATCAACACTTGCACTTTACATTCTCTTTTACCATAATTCTCACTTAGATACCTTGGTACCAAGTGAAGACCCTTGTGGCTGAGGGGACCCAGCCATTTTCTTGTTTTGGCGAGATGTTGCCCCAAAGGGCAACATACTAATTGAATGGTTTATTTGTTGAAGTTAGGAAGGCTAAGTCAAAAAGGACTTGGTAGTCAACATTGATATGAAGGTCAAAGGACGTTCATTTTACAAGACAACAATGTGCTCAAGGTTCAAAACTCACATGAGGTACTTTATTTAAGGTCAAAAGTGCTTAGTCAAAGAATATGCTCTAGAAGATTACGGGTTATGAAGTTTGGAAGACAATTTTTTGAAGATTGGAAGTTAAAAGTTTGGAAGATCCCATGGCACTAGATTCCACCTCCTAGTCATTTTTATCCATATTCTTACCCCATTTCCCTAGTCATATTCCCCTTATGTATATTTTTCCCTTGTTCATTTTTTTGCTAAATCACACACATGGTTAGCATTCTTTTGCCTCCTGTTCATATCCCTTTTGCCCTCTTGTACACCTTCATAGTACCCTAGCCCATTTCTAGCTTGGAATTTTATGACCACTTTACTTGTCCCAACAGCTGTGCCTTAAATATTCATGCTACCCGTGATTATCGATTTTTGATATCTAAGCCTAGCATATTCCTAAAGGTAAGTTTTATCACCAATTGATCTATCTATCTAATTATTTTATAAGGCACCATTTGAAATATGGCCTAACATTTCTAAATGGCTACAATCATTTTGGTTTATACTTAAAAATCACGTACCGTGTAACGATGGAAAAATCTGATTGAGAGATCCTAAATTGGAAAGGCGTACTCAGAATCCTGTTAGGAATGGAAGCCTTGGACTGGCTTCTGCCCCAGCATTTCGCCCCTAAGCATCAGTCAAAGCCCTAAATTTAAGCTCTAAGATCACGAACCGTTGAAATCTAAATCTATACATAGAAATGAAACAGAGAAAAATTTGAGGCCAGTATTCGAGGTCCTACATTGTTGATCATTCTTTGAGCAAGATCTGGAGCTGATCCTTGAAGTTCTCTGTGAGCTCTTCTCCAATTGGATCCACAAGATCTGATTGACATTACCTTCAAAAATTATTTATTGACTTGGAAAGATTATTTTCCTGTGATTTAAAACAAACATCCTTATATTACCATTGTATCATGATATATTCACTTTTCCCATCGTTGAATCTCGATTGCAAGTTGCTCAAATCCATCTACGTATTATTCTACAATTCTTTTCAAAATAGTCTCGAGAAAATTCTAGTGTGTTTTCTATTCCTTTGGACCCACTTACCATCTATCCTTAGAACACATGCAGTCAAAGGGTTGGAATCATTCAAAAATACCAAGTATAGCTCAAATTAAAAAAATTGCTCGGGTTTTGAATGATTTGTTGTATTTTGCCAAATCAACCACAAAAATACTTTTACATATCCAAATGAAGATTTGATTAGTTGCCCTCTTCCTAGCATCTGTTTACAGCAACCCTATCTACTTGCAGATTTCGAAAAAGATGATTAGCGCTCAAATCTCAATTCGATCCTTTATTTTCTATTTGACCTCCTATTATTAAATTTGTGGCCCACTTTGAGCTCGAGATAACTCACGATTAAGTCTCGGCTTGGTCGGAGGTTTTCTTCATTGGTTAACTACCACTTTTGACCAAGTCTGTGCATCCCGACTTAAAAATCGATCGCATCTCGACTACCACATTTTGTTTTGGCAAAGGTACTATTTTTGGAAATGGGAAAATTATGGGAACTCGAACTTTTTGAACTTGTTTTGGATTTGCCCATAGGCCAGTCACCTCAAGTGATGGAGTTCTTAATTTGGTAAAAGCCGGTCAGTTCCTTGTAGTTGACACAGCAGGTTTAAGTTAAACATGCATCTAATTTGTTCCTCCATCAAACCATAGAAATCCAGTGATTATGTCTGTGGGGAATTACACACTCCATAATAAGAGGAACATTTCATATTTCCTTAGTCTTGTATTTTTTATCTACCTTAAGACCCCGAGTTTCTTCAATCGACATCTCATAAGCCGGGATTTACCTCTTCTTTGAGACCATAGGGACCATCTTGATTAATTGTAGGCGGTTGAGAACCATTGGAGATGGTACATCTCATGAGACCAGGCCAGTGCATCCCACAGGTATTCGCCATCTTCTCCCTAGAGAGTAGATCACTTAATGTGATTCATCCCCTATATCTTCAAAGCTACAATAAAGTTCATGACTATAGTTGCCCTCTTGTATTAACATGCACCTTAGATTACCACACCAATCGAGGGTAATCTTAGCATTATAAAAAGATCTTAATAATATAGAAGCTTTCTCCACTGAAACACATTTTTCATAATGTGATATGGCATGATGTTAGGGGATCCTCCATCAAGTAACACATTTGAGAAGGTGTAACCTCCTAAGCATTTTAGTTATATATATGAATGCGAAGGGTCTTCTTCATTACGTACTTTTCAGAACTTTAAGGTTAGTGGCATCGGTTGAACATGAATGCCCAGGGGTCTTCTAACTAGAGTGCAATCTTTAGTGTGAAAGATCCACACGTACTTTGGAATTTTGAGCAAAACATCAACCTGGTCAAAGTCTTGGTCTTTCATATTTTTCTTTGGCGAGGGGTGGAGCCTGATTTGGGCGGGTGGTTCCACCCGCAATTGTTCAATTTTAGCGGTGGAATATTCAACTGCAGGCTTCATTCATGCTTCTAGTTTGCACCACCATAACTATGGATTTAGGAACTTACCTTAGCTTGAATAAACCTTGTAGGTACTTGGTTGACAAATCTCGCATAGGAGGTTTAGGCTCTGAGAAAGTACTAACTTTCTTTTCACCTTAGCAAAATATTCCTTCTTGGCCACACCTAACATAATTATGGTAATTTCTTTACAAAAAGAACAAACATTCCCAACGCCTTTCAAAATTAGCCTTTCTATTGCATTTAGGACACACTTGCCAATAACAAATTTAAAGTGGATGAGAATTCCTATTGCAATACTGAATACATTCGGGGAGTAAGTTTTACATTCTTTGCATTTAAGGTTCAACCAATTGTTTGGTTATTTTTGCTTGCTAAAGCCGGAAGTAGCATAGATGGGTCTGGCGTTTGACCTCGCAACTTGAGAATTAACACTTACTCCTCTTTAGATTTTTCTTTCTTTACGTATGGCATGAAAATTTGAATGGAAGGGTGATGATCATAATGTGCATGATGCTTGTCGAGGTAAAAAAGGATATGGCTATGGTGGGAAGAAACATGGTGTATCCCGGGGCAAAGTGAAACTTCAGTGGAGTGGGTGGTTGCTTAAAAACTTTCATATATAGAATCAAATCCTTGACTTGGATCTTGAGCAATTTCCTTTGGATACTCCGGTCTTCTTTCCAAACCATTGATGAAAGCGGTAACTAAAAAAGGAGGTTGGGATTGTAACTTGTGCTCTTTATTTTTGCTCATAAATGTGCTAAACCTTTCTTTTGTGCGATTCACACTTTCTCTACTGCATGCTATAGAAAAACCTTTTGACATTAGCAAGTCTTTTGGAGCTAACTTACCAAATATCGAGAAAATTCTTGACGAAGGTTCATCCCATGAAGTGGTACCCATTAACTTTTCATAAGTTAACCAAGCACAGCTTCCTCTCTTCTTTGAAGCGTTTTCAAACTCTGCGAAGCTTCACTGACCTTTCTTGGGAAACCATAATAATCCTGTAATAATCCTCAAATATTCTCAAAAGTTGTTAGCACTGTCTGGAATCAAAAAGTAGGCAAAGGCAGGAACATTGACTTTCGAATTAGTATGGCATGTTTTTGAAAGCGAGCTAGTTATATGCATGAAAACTTGACGATAGCAGCACCTGCGCAATGATACGGGCATCAATATCTTCTAATGGTTCTGCTTATTACTGCTTTGGAAATTTTTTGCTTTGGAGCCACGATTACGAAATCAGGAAGATCTCGGTAGAACCTCAGTGTTGACCCTCAACACAGCTGAGAGTCAAACACCGAAGCCAACTTGAGTTTTGTGCTCAAGTTGGGGTTGAACCTCAGAGATCACTTAAGATGATCAGTCTACAGAATTTCTCGAAAGAAAAGCTTTCGGATATCAAGTATTCATACCTTTCCCAATTCAAGAATATGGGACCTTCCTCAGAACCAGTGCTTAGCTCTCATAGGTAGATTGATTTCTAAGGTCAAATGATTGCTTGACTTATACGAGAAAAGAGTTGCTTAGGTAAGCAAGGAGAAGTTCTTGACAAGTCTAGTTCTGTCTGCCAAGATCTTCGATCTCAAAAGTTGGAGTCGATTTTGGTCAATACCAGTCAAAACAATGACGGATCTCGGGTTACGCTTGAGTTCGAGAGGGAATTTTGAGATTCCAAAACTGAGATGGAAGTATAGATCCCAAAGGTGAGGGCATGCAATCAAATCATATTTTGGATCATTAAAACTATTTTTTTTACCTTTGTTTGGTGAATAACAGGTCCAAAATTGTATCGAACCAGAATACAAAAATGATAACCCAGGTTTGGAATAGTTTTTTTTTTTAGAACTTTTTTGTGCATATAGAGTTGCAAATATGATGGAAAAAGAAGGGCAAGTGAATGTATGCAAGAAAAAGAGCTGATGGAATATCTTATTGTAAAAAAATGTTTGTGAGGCAAAAATATTAAAAGATCCTTGTGATCGCTTTTAAGCACTTAACTGATGATTTTCATTGATATGAAGGTAATACTCCTGGGTAAATAGGGTCTCGAGGATCGCCGTCAATCCTTCCAGAAATATATCTCGGGAGGTCATAAAATAATATCATAACATGAATATCGGGTCCAATTTCAAATCAGGCCTTGGAACACTCTGGATACTTCATAAGCGTCTTATGACCTAAACTGGCAAAAGGTCAACCACAAAAATTAATGGTTTTCACTCAAATTGGGATAGAACTTCGGATCACTTAAGGTGATCGATGCATGCAAGATAAATTTAAAGAAGTTCAAAATTTGAGCTATACCTTTCCATTTCCGAGAAATGGCACCTTTACTAAAGCAGATGTGGTGATGGGGATAAGTTTGATTTCTCGAAATTGACAGCATGGGCCAGGTCGAAAAAAGTTGCAAGTATCAATGATAAAGTCCATTAAATTGAAGACTGGTGAGTTATTCGATCTCAAAGTGGGGTCCAAAATTTGGTCGATAGAGTTAAATATGGAAAACGTGATGAAAATAAGTTTGGGTTACCCGGCGTGTTTTGAGAATTTTAACAAATATCTGTGGTAATGAGAGAGAGACAAGTGATCTGATTCCTATTTACGGACATGTAAAAGAAAGTATTTTTGTGGGCTGGATTTGGCAAAATCTGGTCAAAATTGACCAAAAGCAGAGGAGCAATTTTTATAACTTGAATAGGTGTGGTATTTTTGGATGATTTCAAATCACGGCTTACCACAGGCCCACAAGAATGGAGTGGCAAGTGGGCCAAAGTGCCAGTACTCAAGGTTTTTTACGTGGAATATTTTGGGGCAAAATTCTTGAAAATACTCGAGAGATGGATTTGGCGATCAATTTAAATTGATATGAAGGTAAATATATCATGATAACAATAGATAAAGGATGCTTCATAGCTCGAATCTGATGAAAATAATCATCACAAGTCATAAAGATAATTTTTTGAAAGTAATGTCAACTACAGTCTTTGTAAATCAATTGAGAGAGCTCGGGAACTGAAATCGTTTCAAATCTTGCTCAACAATGATCAATGTCGGATTTGGGTACTTGGTGCTAAAAATATTGTGATTGCTGTGCTTCTATTATATATTTTCAAATTCGGTTCAGTTTTGGGTGAAGTAAATTTAGGCTCAATGTATTTGTAGGTTAAGATCTAGAAATAGGAAGGTCTCGAGAGAAAATGGGCTGGGAAGGCATGATTCGGTAGGATTCCGATTCTAGGGTTCTTGGCGGTGTTACCATAATTTTCGCAATATGGTTTCGTATTTTACAGTATACCACTGAACATAAGTATTTGATCATTTTAAAAGCTTGGCCAATGGTTTAGAGGCCTTTATCCATAAAATATTTGAAGGAGGCTATAATTTCTCGACCATAGAGAAGATTAGCCTGCAGTGTAAAAGAATAGGGGATCTTTGGGGCATCTTTAACGAGTTGGGAATATACCAATGAGGGCATAATGGAATAAGAATAGACAAAAGAAATTAGAGGCTAATGGAGACAAAAAGGGGAAATGCAAAAAGGAGAAAGTATAACTTTGTAATAGGGCTTTGGATGTGTCTTTTGAATGGCGGTATAGTGGTATTTTGGAGGAAATAAAGGACTTGACCTGTAAAGGTGGGCATAGCAAAAGGATGAGCAATGGACATGAAAATAATATTAGACCCAAAATGCAAAAGTGGGGTAGTGAGGGTGAAACAAAGGCCAAAATGAGAAACTATACACCATGGGGTCTTCAAACTCTCTCAACCCAATCTTCAAAGGTGTCTTCCCAAACTTCACCAACTGATTCTTCAGTATATTCTTAACTAAGCATTTGATCCAAATAAAGCCTCTTGTGAACTTTTGGCTTAGGCACTTGTTAACTGGGGTAAGCATCTTTTGACCTTCACACCAATGTTGTTTTGTAAGCTCTTCAAAGCTTTGACCTGGTCTTGAAATAGCTTAACCTAGCAGATACTTTAGAACACAATTAGCATGTTGCCCTTTGGGGGCAACATCTGTAGCTCTAAAAGAATTAGGTGGTCCCTCGATATGAGGATCTTCAACTTTATACCAAGGTGAGAATCATGGTAGGAGAGGGGTGTAATGTCTTGCAAGTGTTTGATGGAATGAAAGTGAATATGGTGGGAGTGAGGAGGATGTGAGTGGAGATGTGATGAGTGAAAAAGAATGAGAATGGTATAGAATATGATAGGATGATGATGGTGGATGAGGAGATTGTATAAGGTGGAAGTAAATGTGCAAGTGTTGGTCCTACGCCAAAACAAAGGATGTCATGCCTCCTTGATCCTTCGAGAGCAACTACTGCTATATGGTGAAGCTGAATTGCAGTGCTTTCTTTGGGAATGAAAAACAGAATAAGTTTAAATGGATGGTAGGACTACTTATGGCAGATGGGCTAGAATGGAAAAGGATGCACCTATCAACTTGGAAACACACAAACTAATTTAGTCTCAAAACCTTGCAACTCGAGGTTTGAAAAATGTCATTTCAAAGAAGAAAGTGAGGTACAGTTGCTTGGTTAACTTATATGAAAGGATTAATGAGCTTACTTCATAGAATGAACTTGTCCAAAGTTTCTAGATAGATTTGGTAAGTTAGGCACTCCAAAGGTTTGGTTGAAAATGAATTACCCAGTTTCTCTATACACATAAAGGGAGAGTGTGAACCAGTGCAAGGAGGTTTGATACATTTATGAAGCGGTGTCGAAACTTCAGTCACCATCAACTCTGTTTTTAATCCTTTGCTTTTTATTAATGGTTTGGAAAGAAGACGGATATCCAAAGAGAGTTGCTTTTCGAGATTCAAAATTCTTTGAAGAGTTTGATTCCATATACAAAGTCTTTGCAAAACCAACTGATTTATTTCGGATGCTCTCTACCTTGCGACAAGCATTGTATTTCCTCACCGCAATCATGACCCGTTTTATCACGATAGTGCGGTACACATTGCTGATCCTGCTCTATTTTCCAATTTATGCCATACAGGAAAGAAAGAAGAAATCTAAGGAGGTGAGGAAGCAAGTTCTACTAGGGTTGGGGTGAAGTCGGTTATCAAAATTCTTGAAGCTCTAGCGAAATAACAAGCGATTGGTTGAACTCAAAGGCTGCAAATTTGAAACTTTACAGATATGTTGTTACAGCGAAATTCTCACCCATCGAAATTTGCTGTTTAGCAAGTGCCTTTAAATGCTTAATAGAAAAGGCTACTTTGGAAAGATATACATTTGTTCTTTTTAAAAGGGTTGGCGCATCGCAGTGCTAGGTGTCTTTATTAAGGAATATTTGCTGGCAGGAAGAAGAGACTGATCTAAACCCACCTTGATTCTTTGAACCAAGCACCTCTATAAGATTTATTCAAGCCTCTGAGAGTTCGTCGTCTGAAGAAGTTATGGTGGTGCAAACTAAAACATGAATGAGCTCAAGTACATCTCTTTTGAACTTAGTGACATTCTCTGCCCGAGGGCCTTCCACATAGTGGAATCACACTGCAGCAAACCATAGCTCCACCCCCGGTAAAATATGATAAGAAAAGATCAAGACTTTTGTGCCCCAAAGGCAACATATTAATTAGTTGGTTTGTTTATTCAAAAAGTTAGGAAGGCTAAATCAAAGGAGGGCTTAGTAGTCAACACATTATGAAGAAGGTCAAAGGGGTGTTCATTCTTTAATTAACTTGGTATTGGGGTTAAAACTCACATAGGTGCTATTTAAGGTCAGCCTTTAGTCGAGAATAGCCACTCTAGAAGATTACGGGTTATAGAGCCTTAGTATTAGATTCTTTTTCCTAGTCATTTTTTATCATATTCTTACCCCCATTTTCCTAGTCCTTATTCCTTATGCTTATGTTTTCCATATTCATTTTTTTTTTACTTGATCCTTGCTTTAGTTCTTTTTCTCTAATGCCTCCTCATTTCATATTCTTTTCCATTCTTTATCACACCTTTATAAATACCCCTAACCCATTTCTAAGCTTGGAATTTACTGACCACTTTGCTTTGTACCATTGTGCCTTTATACTAAATATTCCTTATTTACCCATGGAATATCCCAATGCATGGTATCTAGGCCTAGCATATTTCACTCAAAATGCAGGGTGCATCTCCTCGATTGATCTAACTATCTATTATTTTATAGGCACCCCTTTGAAACCACTTCATTCAACATTTCTAAATAGCTAATCTGATATATTCTTGGTTTATACTCCCAAAATCGTATAAGTATCCCTTGTAGTCACGGGAAAAATGGGTGAAAACCTAAACTTGACTTGCTCGAATCTTGGCAAGATGGAAGCCTTGGACTCTGAAAACTACTTATTTATATGTTCCGCCCTTAAGCATCAATCAAGGCTAAATTTAAGCTACAGATCAAGGGCCAATTAAAATCTAAATCATATACATGGAAACAAAACGGAGAAAATTTGAAGGAAGCCAGACGCATCAAACTCAGAATATTGATACATGGAAGGCATGATCTGAAGAGCTATGAAGTCTCGGGTGACATGAGTTTTGTCCCAGGAAGATTTGGTTGATATTGTGTTGATAATTATTATTGACCTCATTATATTTAGCCCAGTTGATCATGTGGTTACAGAATACTGTTACCTTCATATCAATGAAAATTGTTGCACCGCATTTTTCTTTGCATAACGACCATCACCCCTTCATCTCCCACATCTTATTTGCACTGTGTGCACAAAATCCTGAAAAAAATTCCATTCCAAACTATTACATGCGTCTAATTTAGGCGAGATCCACCGAAAAGTGCGAAAAATAGTTTTAAAATGGTTAAGTCATATTTGATACTTCTTCTACTTGAAGTCTAAATAGCATCTTGGTTTTGGAATTTCCTCAATTTCAACCTACAACCTCAAGTTATAAAACTGGAGCTCTGTTTCGGTTTAGTAGTATTGACCCAAATTGGGCGCTTGGGATGGGAACTCCTCACTGAGACGAACTCAGACTTGGTCAAGATCTTCACCCCCACTGCGCCTACTACTTTTGAACAAGTCCACGGTCATCGACCTTGAAATCAATGTGGGTTGGTGAGGTCCATGTTGACCCTAAACTGCAAGCAAGGATCAACCGCAGGGTGTGGCAGGCTTTCACTCAAATTGGGTTTAGAACCTCCAGATCACTTAAGGTGATCAATCCTATGCAAGCAAATTTCAATGAAAGTCCAAAAACTTGGGTTGAGTGCCACTCCATTTCGAGTGGCACCTTTGGCTCAAAGCAGTTTGTGGTATTGATATACAGAAATGATTTTGCAAGATTAATACTTTAAACCCAGATCAGATGTATGGTAATCAATGGTAAAGCTTGACCGATAGAAACAATTTGTGATTATCGAGCTCAAAGTCTGATCAATTGAATAATGTGATCAAATCGCTTCGGTGGTAGAGAGATTGGGATTTTTAGGTTGCAGACGGTTGTTGAATTTCCGGCAAATGTGCTTTAATGATGACCGAGAATCTAGGCAAATGGTGAGATTGTCTATCTGGATAAAAGCAAAGTATTGCAGCAGCAATTTGGTTTGGCGAAAATGGAGTCAAGAATAATCAAAGCGAGTGCAAAATTTGCAACTCAAGTTGCTGAGTGGGATTTTTGGATTTTTCAAGACTTCATATAGGTTCTGGGATTTTACGCTGGGGGAATTTTTGAGCAGGAGGAAAAATTGTAAAGGATCTATGAGATAATTTCTATCTTGAGATAATTTTCCATTCATGCAGTAGGAATGTAAATCAATAATAATATTGGATATGTAATTGATGCTTCGATATTAGGTCGTAATAAAGTTTCAATAGATAACAGCAAATCTCTTACATGACTTGATCAAGGAATACTACAGAGACTTCAAAATCCTTCAGTCATGCTAAATGATCTGGAAATGGTTTATCGCTTCTGAGCCTTCATCGGAATCTAATTTTCACCTCAAATTTGATGGATTACCAGGCATCATAGGCAATTTATCAGTTCATTAAGTTTAGGGCAATGAGATCCAAATAAGGGGTTGGGAGGCGTGATAGATTACAAGCATGATTTGACAATTCTGGGATTTGGGTTCATGCTTGGTATAACATTAAGTGAAACTCCATGATCAGTTTCCTTTGTATCTTTGGGAATGTTTTGGTTTTTAAGTACTCCATGGTTTAATACTCAGGCTCATGTTTTTCTTGCAAGGTCTTTTTAGGCACAGGCCATAGCATCAGCGATTGTATTCAGGTGCACAAGCTCTGGGGCCATGAAAATGACAGAAAGGAATAGAGAGACGATAAGGAGGTGTGACCATAAGTATTAGGTAAAATAGCTTGCCAAAGAGACGCTCAGGGGTCCATGGATGGTGGAAATGGAAAATAGTAGATATGGATAAAAGAAACGGGTCCGTTAAGCAAGTAAATTAAATGTTTAAAGAGAAGCGTTGGAGAGGTAGCTGGTGTAAAGTGGACATATAAGGATGTCTAACGGAAAGCCAAGCAAATATTAATACAACAAAATCAGGTTAGGGATGAAGGGAAAATGGCTAGGCAAAAGCAAAGTGACAAAGATGGAACCATACCAAGGAATATTTAAACTTGCTTCAAACTTGAGCAATATCTTCAAACTTCATAACCAGGATCTTCTAGAGCATATTGCTTTATTCTGCAACATTTTGACCCTCAAAATGAAAACTTACCTCTATATGGTCTTGAACCTTACGGCCTTATTAGCAGAATGAATTCACGACCTCCACATCGATGTTGAATGCCCATCTTCTGACTTTGACCCTAGTCTTTTAAGATAGTTGACCTAGTGGTCTTATAGACCACAATTAGCCTTGCCCACACAGGGCAACATCATAAAAAAACAAGAAAAGGTGGTCCCATTGCCATCGAATGAACGTCATGGGGTCTTCAACTTGTGCAGAGGTGTCTATAAAGGTGTGAAATGTATATGTTGATGAAATGGTGATGAATGTGATGATGGAATAATAATATAGATAGGTAGTGATGAGAAAGGAAGTAAATATAAGCCAGCAAGATGGTGATGAAATGATGGTGGTGGAATATAATAGGTGAGATGGTGAGAGTGAGTGTGAATATAATGATGATGAAATGAGGCAAAATATGTGTGCAGTCTTGAAACAGCAAAAGCAGAAAATGTCTTCTCTAGTCTTGGCGGGGTACAGCTCTGCTTTGTGATGGCTGAGAGCGGTGCAGTGCTTTTCTTCTTCGAGAATGAGGGGCAAATAAGGAGTTCAAAATGGGAGGTAGGGCTACTTGAACAAATAAAAATATGGAGAAAATTTTTATCATGGAAACACATATTAATTAGTCTCAAACCACTGCAACTCTTGCATGATGGTGAAGGTGATTTCTTGGTCTTTGTTAAGGTATGGAAAATAAGAGGCTGGATGGATGGTAGGAATGCTTAAGGGCCAATTGAATATGATGGAAGAAGGATGCTCTGCGCTGACCTTGGCAATCATTAGTATCAACTGTTCTTGGCGGATCATTTGCACTATTGCACGATCAGATCAACTGGAACATGAAACAAATTCTATTAGAGTAATGTGCTCAAAGTCAATATTTCTATCTCATGACACTTAAAATCAAAATGGTTTAACTACTTTAAGCCTACTATAAATCTCTAAACCTTTAATGAAAGAAGAAGGGACAAGCAAACATACACTGATTCCCAATACCTTTCCCGAGGTGCAAGATGTTGATAGGATTTGGCGATGCGCATCCACTGAAGCAACTTCCACACCTTAACGATAAAAATTAGTACTACTACGGGATTACCTTACTACAAAGGGGCCTTAATGTTATCAAATTTGCCATTTCAGATCCTCCTTTGTCTTGTTCATTTGAGAACAAAAACACATTTTAAAGATGCCTTCTTATATTTTGTGGCTAGAGCGCGGATACTGACGGATCTTTAACCTTCTTCAACGGGTTTGTGTTCTGGCTTCCGTGCAGCACTCATCCAAATGCGCAGGCATCTAGTCTTTCTACAGCAAAGCATGTTCAAAAGGTAAGCACAATTTGTGAGCTAATCTCAAGAAAGGTAATTCGAGTTCTTTTAGTACCATTGCCTCTCTCATAAATAGGTGAAGGTGTGTATGATTTGTATTTGTTTGATAATATAAGCCCAAAGGGCATCACTATTTTGATATACCATCCTTTTTGTTAATCTCCCTTTGTTTTACGCAGATATTTTCAACACTGTTAGTAGCTGACTTGTCCATTTACCACGAGGTAATAAGAAGAACTTACAGTGACCTTTGACCTTTGAGTAACAGTTAGCAATGGCTTCGTGTGAGGGAATTTTCAGAATACGGAGGAATACCAAATGCAGACAAATAAATTCATGTAAGAACCTTACGATTGTAAGGGCATTAACACATCTCAGTATAACTCGCCCTTGGTGAAATATCTATATTTACAATAATATGTTGATGCGACTGTGGGAAGAGATTAATAGGGCCAATATAAATCTAGCCCCAGTTTGAAAGTCCACGGAGATATATGATACAGTTTAAAGCGGTGGCAATAAAATTCTTTTCTAAGAATTTGACATTGATGGCAAGTTTTATAACCTCACTCAGCAATCTCTAAAAGCGATAGGCCAATATCAGACACGAGAATCTTTGCGGTGGTATCCCGAGCAAAAGAGTAACTTCCCCCCTGAATACCTTTATTGCATCTCTTTAATGATCAAGACAGATTCTTTCTTCCTTACACCTGTTAAGATTCATACAATGAGCTTTGCATAGGATATTTCTATCAACGAATTATACGCATTTGTCTTTAAGTCTTTCTTTACGGCCGGGTGGGTTTGAAGTGAATCATATTGCAAAAAATCCCTAATGGAGAGTTTTCTTACCATCCTCCCTTAGGCTTGATCTCCACGAGTTACTTCAAATGCTACTGCAAATGAAGTGTCGATATTCATTTCATCCTCATGATCAAAAATATATAAAGGCAGAAGTAGAGGCTAGGATTTCGTGTCAAGTGCAACTCTTTTCTGATATAACTTTTGCAACTTACAAACCCTCTGGATCTTTGGTTTATTAGTTGCTTTGCAAATAGCGTCCAGCTGGATTTGCTTCATATGAACTTACTTGGCTTTTTGATAGAATTTTGCCTATTATTGAGGAACATGAGAGCAGCACTTTTTCTATTCTAGTATATCTTTCTTCAAGAGCAGACCATTGCCTTTGCAAAAACTATGGTGTACTTATCACCTAAAATAAGCTAAACCTAT
The DNA here is from genome assembly GCA_021234155.1 of Isoetes taiwanensis. Lineage (NCBI taxonomy): Eukaryota > Viridiplantae > Streptophyta > Lycopodiopsida > Isoetales > Isoetaceae > Isoetes > Isoetes taiwanensis. Next base: position 10,291,553 of record JAJEKV010000046.1, on the reverse strand, counting down.
AACCTTTTTGTGATGATATAAACCTTACTCAAATGAGCTCCGTCGCGGCTTTTTTTTAAAAGTAGCTACATGGATAAAATAAAAGTAAAAGCTTCTTGGCACTTTGGGTCCATGTGATAAGTATGTGCTTTCAGATTTGAAAACCTCCCTATCTGGTCAACTTAGAGATAGGACTTAAGATATGAGCAAAATTTGGGATATACATCCTAAAGGAAACTTGTCATACCAATGAAACTCTTAACCTGCTTCAAATTCTTGGGAGGTACCGAGTTTTTGAGAGCTTCAACTTTATCTTGGAGCAACTTGAATACCTTGGCAGATACCTCAGCCTTTAAGAGTTGTCACTGGATGCAAGATGCATTTTAGCAATGTGCAGCAACTTCCAT